>JALLBH010000465.1:0-19847 GCA_036940005.1 Skeletonema menzelii
TGGTAACAATACCATAGAAGGAAATATACTCGGCCCAAACAACCTGCACTTGTAGTGGCGTTGCTACAGGATTGTAGGCGACCTGATGATGGCCTATTTTAGCGCCAAGACAGCTTCTTATTTCGCCATTTTTATGTGTATAGCGACGTTAATATACGAGCCTGAGCCGCTGCTAATGGCCCATTATAGTTGGTATTGATAATATAGAAGGAAATAATTCGGGCACATCCGAAGAGACTCTGATTGTAGTAGAAGCAAAGTTCGGTTCATGGCCGTACCTTCCTACCTTGAGTGCTCATGATGCACAGAGCACAGAATGGCTTACATACATAAGTACGTAAACTGGGTACACACAGCAAGGTAAGATGTACTGTAGGAGTATGTAGAGCAAGAAAAAGTGCTAGATCGGGGCCTAACTTACTTCAACTGGTGAGTGAATTTGCAGATGGTGATATTGTACCTGTACCTTAATATAAGGTGCTAGATGGAATAAAATTGAGTATTGGGCCTTGAATATAAAGTGCTGGGTGCTGATGAATATAAGGTGCTAACTACAAACGTATGAGAGCGAGAGGAGTAGCGCGAATAGCGAATAGCGACATGTTTTATTTTTGGAATTGTTCTTTTCTCCTCTCTCTCTTTTACTCTTCTCTTAGGGAAAGTGACAAAGCAAAATGTCACTTTTTTGTCTACACCCTTCTCCCTTCTCCTACCCTTCTCATCGATCAGCCTCCTCGCCCATCCAGTTCGCTATGTTCTATCTCTGCGCTGATACCTGGGCTTGCTTTTGTACATAATCCCTCAAGCATGAAGCAAACAATATTACTTATTACAATACCACTGCTGCTGAGCTGCAGCGATGGCTTTGTTGTCCATCCAAATAATCTCGAGCATGTACAGGTCGCAACATCCAAAACAACTACTTCGGAGCTTGAACTGTCATCTCAAAGCGTTGATAGTAGCAACATGTACGAGCCTGAACCTCAAAAAGAGAACACTGGTATATTGAAAAAGATTGCTAACTTTTTCACTCCTTGGTGGCTCAAGCACAAAGAAGACAAAGAAGTCGACGACGTAGAGGAAGTAGATGTCATTCTCAGTCCTAGGCAGCGCAGCGAAAGCAAGATAGCTACGAGACAACTGCAAGATGCGCTGCAGCCATTTCCATGGCCCTTTCGTGCTACGGGCGAGGCTATCACAAAGTCAATCTCTCGCGAGCTATCACGAGAACAGCAAAAGGCCAAGCCGCTTCTAAAAGATGCCCAGAGGCTCATCCAAAAAGACAAGGATTTAGTAGCATTGCTCGGAACACCTGTCCATCTTCAACCAATTTTTTCAGGCAGTTCGTCCACCAGTACAACCAACTGGAAGGAGACTAAGCGTATTGTCGATAGGTTTGTAGTGCAGGGTTCAAAGAAGAAGGGAGTGGCAACTTTAACTGCAGACGAGTACAAGAAAGGACACATCTTGGCACTTCGTGTTGACGTGTCGGGTATTCATTATGACGTCGAAACGTAGCCAGCTATAGTATGAATAAGATTTAGACTGTAGGCATTTAGGGAAGAATAATCTCAAGCAAGCACCTCTACACAGGCTTTTAAAGTAGAGAAATCGACAAATTCATTGTGTATATTACAACCCTCTACGAGTGTGCTTACAATATTCTTTCCACTCTCTTCCTTCTTAAAACTTTTCTTGCAAATACTCTTCTTCAGGCTTAACCATGACATACAGAAAAGACCAAACGATACAGGTAGCAATATCACTAGCCAAACAGATTCAAATGCCAATGCTAATCCAGGTTGAAGAAGCAGGATAATCGTTGTGTATGTACCTAAGTAGGATTGCGTGAGACTAAAGACTCTATCTAATCGGTCTGTCTGTGGAGGATTCCCTTGCTTTTTTTCTTTTCAGCGCGCAGCCGCGCAGCGCTCAAAAGATGCCATCACCTATCACCTTGCCATCACCATCACTCCATGGAGTAATACGATGGTGCAATAGCCACACGCAAGGTGTATTCACGATGGAGAGGGTTCGATCACCAATAATATCTCAGAAGCTAAGAGTTGTTGTTGCAGGAAAGAAGAAGCAGCGTAGGAAGAACATATCTTCTGTAGTCATCGGCATCATCATCATTGTTGCGTTGGAAGTTTGTCTTCACCAAAGAGCATGCCATACGATGCGTGTACATGCATTTATGAGACCACAATGTGCTCAGAATCTCAGAGGATGTGTTTTCTCCAGTCAGAAACAACGAGTAGAAGTGAAGTGGGCTTCTTGCATATGTGATCATCGTCCAAAATTGATTTCTCTACAACCCATCAAAAGCGCTTGTAATCCAATCAACCACAACAACAACAACAATATCTTTATTCATACACGGCACCACTCAACAACGATAACTCGGTTGCAAGCCGACCTGTCTAACATTAACGAATCAAACTGGCAATCATTCTCTGCAGAGTTGGAAGAGACCTTAGAATTGCCATCCATCAGCGTTCCGGCAAGACACATACACTGGCTCCTTAGCAACAAAGACAGCCCAATAAAGTCTTTCTTGGCTCTTACTATGGATGAGTTTGAGGGTATCCATCCAAAGATTAAAGTAGTGCAAAATCTTGAGCAAGATGATGACGACGATGAAGTTAGAAAACGGATATTACTCAGTTCAGTAGAGTTGATACCAGACGACACATTCCATGAATTACAAGAAAAGTTTCATGCACGGAAGGAAGATACATTTAATATTTGCATTCCTCCTCATCAGCAACCGGTGACTCGAATATTATCAAAATTGCTACCTGATGAGGCTCAGCCACCCCCATCATCTTACGAACAAGTCGGTCACGTTGTGCATGTCAACCTCAAAGCACAGCACGTGCAATATGGAAAACTCATTGGAAGTATCTTGTTGGACAGGTTACAGCCAACGACAAAAACTGTCGTAAACAAGCTCGGTGAGGTGGGAGGTCCGTTCCGAACATACCAAATGGAGCTTCTTGCCGGGGAAGACAATTACTTTGTTCATGTAGTGGAGCACGGTGTATCTCTATACTTCGATTTGCGTAAGGTGTATTGGTGCACGCGACTTGAGGGAGAGAGGACGTATATGCTGAAGAACGAATTTCAACCGAATCAAATCATTGCTGATGCTTTTTGTGGGTGTGGGGCACAGTTGATTCGCGCGGCAAGTCAGAAGGGTTGTCGAATTGTTGCAAATGATCTCAACCCAGGTAAGTAAAAGATTTCTGTCCGCTACTTTTCTTTACCAGCATCGTCTTTGCAGTGACAATTCTTACAATATTCACACTCAACAATTGATGGAACAGATGCTGTCGAATATTGCAAAGAAAGTGCTAGAAAGAATGGCATTGATGTATCCCCTGGTAACTTCGACGTGCAATGCGGTGATGCAAGGGAGTTCATTATGAACCTCGGGATGCCAATGTCAGAGTCGTCTTCGTCTACTCCATCATCCGATACGGCTACAAATATATCGAAACTACCCCACCATTTACTTCTCAACTTTCCGTTGGATTCTCCGTCATTTCTGAATGCGTTACGATGGTGGCCAAGCGGAGAAATAATGGACCCTCCACCTAGAATTCATGTGTATACATTTGCTCGTGGTGACGACGAGAGGACAGAAGCTGAAGTTGCAATTGACATGGTAGCAGATGGGCTATTGCCAGAGGGAGGATATTCAATTGCATCCAAGTTTCGAGGAGATTATCTAAATGAACTTGGTTGCAATGTCGAGGCACGAGAAATTAGAGACGCAGCACCTGGAAAGTTGGTGATTTGTGTTAGCTTTAGCGCAAGTAGGACTTTACTGAGGCGTATGCAGGGTGACTTTTTTGATTGAGAATAGTTCTTCAAGCAATAGTTGTTGTCGACGCATCTCTATTCTGTAGGAATCATAAAGATTTCCGTAGCTGTATCGTACATCACGCTTTCCTGTTGCATGCCCAACAAAGGAAAGAGAAAACTTTATTTGTTTCTAATTCAACACAAGATTGAATATCTCGTTCACTCTAGCGGTTTGTTCTGGCGATAACATACTTTCCTCGCTTGCTTCTTCGCTGCCTATAGAGGCAAACAATTCCACAGCTTTAGCAACCCAAGGCGATAATTGTTGCGCTTCGTCTTCCTCCTGATTCTTCTCCAAATCAGTTAAAGAGACTTTCATTGTATATAATACGACTGTATTATCCCCATCACCAACAGAAGCCTTCTCTGCATCATCATTGTCGTCATTACCGCTTTTTATCTCGGTGGATTTTGTTGTTGTGTTGACCCAACCACAAGCAATCCCACTGGAGCATGGCAAAAAGTAAGATGACCCCTGCTTCCACTTGACAATCTTTCGACTACTCTCTTCTGCAGCTGATCCAATTATACCCTCTCCAATTGATTGAATGATTGCATTCTGAACAATATTGATAGAAGTATGTAAGATGTCATTTGCTCAAAACAATTGGCATGAAAAGTACATTATTCATCACTCACCTCTGGCATTTTCTTCACAAACAAAATACGATGACTATTCCTATATTCCACAATAGGATCTGCACCACTTCCATTGTATCGCGGCAACACAAGTTTCCACACCGAAACTCCTGATTCTCGTTTCACCAATTCACGCTGCTGTTGAATGTTCAACTGCTGTGATGATTCAAAGACTGGTTGTTCTAATTTACGTTTCTTTAGGTGTTCTTGTACGGCTCTTTGGATATCGGGTGGTACAGATGGGCCGAAGTCACATTCCTATTTGGAGAGAAGATGTATAATAGAGTAAGAAGATGGTAAGCAGCAGAACAAATTGTATGAAGAACATACGTCAGTGTGTTGGAAAATTCTTACATCGCAATTGCATGAAATCTCACCCGATGCAAAGGTCATCGATGCAAGAAAGTTAGTATCACTCATTATGCAGCTTGCGTTGTCTGTTTATTTCAAGCAGAGAGTAGCAAAGGCACTGTTGTAATGCGGTCATACTCCTCTCTAGAGAGAAGAGAGTACGTATGGTCTGGTAGGTGTTGATTTGGCAGGCAAAGACTTAGGTCATTTTTTTGCGCGAACGCCGTCTTATTGGCGGGAACATTCTGACTTCATTCATCTTGACTCAACATCATGATCACTTCTTGTGGTATCTATGGCCATGCGGCAGACCCCATCCGCCTATGCACTCTCCAGGAGAGCAAAGCCGCCAGAAGATTATGTTCCCGAGGACTACTGAGTCATCATCGACATCCTCATCCATGATGACTAACGACAGCTGCCGGAAAACTGCTTTTGCTGCTCGAAAAGTTCTCGCCTACGGAAATCGGGATGTTTGTTGCAGCGAAATGATGTCACATCTCTATCAGTGACGTATATCTGCTATTGACAACAATATGATCTAATAGGAGACTATCACCAGTATTATTGATTCAACTACAAAATTCAACTAGAGGAGACCAAAACCAGCCTCACGGAAGCGACGGTTTCTTTGCCAATTCCATCATCGACTCAATTGCACTGGTTTCTGCGGGACGGCTCTTCTTGTTTCTCACCTCAGAAGACTCCTGTGTATCAAATGCACGCTTCTTAAGTGGTCTATTCTTTTTCAAGGGCATGGAGCCATCGATGTCAGTTTGAGTTTCAGCAGAAGAGGGATCCGCACCAATAGAAGTATATGCTGCGTGGGCGTCGTTGTTACTGCCGCTGCCACCTCCAGAGGATTCAGAAACACCGGGAATTTTGGGATTGGAACCACTGCCACTTCCGTCCGACTGTTTCTCTTGGCTAGCTGCACGCCTGAAGCGTAGGTCTGACGAAACCTTTACTCCTTCCTGGATGGGTCGGAAACACAACAAAATCTCTTTTTGCAACTCTGCCGGTTCCTGCACACTCCCCTCCTTTGATACGCTACCCCTATCCGCATCGTCATGAAGCATGCTGGTACGAACGGATGAAGTCATTTCACACCAAATTGTACTGAGATCACTTCGAATCAAGCAAACGTTGCGAGAAGGGGCCATTGGACGCGCTCTCTTTCTGGTTAAGGACGCCATATCAATGCTTGCACAAGACGAAGAACTGTTCGAGTCCTCCGGAGACTCTCCACCTTCCCTGTAGCCAGAATCTTCGGATGAATTACCCTTCTTTGCTTGAGCCTTGTCGCTGGATGTCTTGCTAAGCGACGAGTCCATAGTAGATGAGCACTGCTCCTCCTGTTTATCAGCAGGTAACATGACGTGCTTGGTTTTCAACGATGGCTCATGCATCAACGAAGAGAGCTTGGCGTCTGCGTTGTTAGCTGTGACATAAGCGCCCATGACATCATCCGTGTGAGAGAAACGGACCTCTACATTTTTCTCCTCGTTCAGTTTGCAAGCCTCAACGTTCCTGGACAAATTTGCGTTCGCGTTCCGCTGATCACTTGACTCATCACTTTCAGATGAATTAGTCTTCTTCCCATTTGTATCGACCTTTGCCTTTTTCAAAGGAGGGGTGGCGTCATCGCCCTCATTGCTGTTGAAAGATGAATCCTTGTGGGTAAGAGAAGAGATTTCAGTCGCAGCAGCCTGTGAAGACTTCTTTCTATTGGGACTGTGACGACGATTCTCATCCGAGTCTGAGACATCTTCTCCTGCATCAACTTGAGTAGAATTCACTTTGACTTCCAACAATGGAAAGGCCGAGTGATCCGAGTTTCCGAAGGGTTGTCCATCACTTCCTCCACTGATGTCACCGCCAGCAACTTTCTTGGCATCATCGCCGTTTAGGGATGGGTCCGAAAGTTCTTGCTCGGCAGCGAGCATATCACGGATAAGCTTCTTCATCACATCACGAGACTTGGGAATCATGAGGTCTTCGATGTTGGCGCCTACCAAATCGCCGACCTTGTGCTTGAACACACGCTCCAATTGCATACTGCAAAATGTGATCACACCATGTGGCGAAATGACAATCACAGGATCAGGAAGATAAGACAGGATTAACTCCAGTCTGCGCAGTTGAGCATTCTCATTCATGAGTTGATCTATTTGAGCCTTCTTGCGTGCACGAGATGTACATGCCGACTTGCGGTTGGCGATACGCTTCGCCTGACGCTTCTCCTCTTTGCGGCGTGCATCGGCAAGAAGGATTGCAACTGCCTGAGGTAGCTGATATCCACCATCTTTGAGTTCTTTGGCGTGAGATTCTGGCAGAAAAAAAGAGGTCAGACGACTTCTGAATTCAAGTACATGCCAAAATAATTAGTCGAGGCTGTGAAAGAAAACTTACCAAGCTGGTTTAATGACCATCTTTGCATCTCGGTAATAGGATGATTTGTAGGAGGAGGTCGACGTTGATGGTGATGCAAGGAGGCGACAGGAGGACCGCCAGCAGTAGGAGCCGACAGAATCGACAAAGGTGGAGGTGCCTGTCCGGTCAATGAGGCAGAGGCACTCATCGTTGGAGGAGGAAAAGTAAAAGTAGTGGATGCTCTAGATGCCCCCCCTGTAGCTCCATTGGAGAGACCACTGCCGATAGTAGAGGTGCTAGTTTTTTTTTCAGCAGCTTGAAGTGAATTTAAAGTTGCCTGCGAGGGCGAAAAATGTAGGTTTGATACCCCTGCTGATTGCTGCAAGGCACTTGTCATAAGTGCAGCAGCAATAGTTGGATTTAAGGAGCCCAGTAGATTTGCTGATGCTAAGAGAGTTTCCTGCTGTGGGGGTACCACAACAGGAGGTGAAGTCGAATCAACCGATCGTAAAGTAGAAACGTTCTCTTTGTACGGCTGAGGTGGAGGAGCAACAGCAGCAGCAGCAGCAGGAGGTCCTGCCTGTTGTTGTTGATTCAAATTTAGTGCATCTGTTAAAAGCCGAGCCGTGTTAGGATCGAGCTGCGGCAGTAGTGTAGATCCCGGGCGCTGCTGTTGAGCGGCCGCAATAAGTTGTTGTAAAGATAGAGCGTTAAGGGGTGCTTGCACTTGTGGTGCTTGGGATGGGACCGGCGGCAAAGGAGGAGGAGCTGATGCAACCGATCCCTGTGGTTGTGGCGGTTGTTGTTGATGTTGCTGCTGGGCCATGACAAAATTTTTTAGGAACGCTGCCGCGTCAAGACTTTGTTGATTTGTCGGTGGTGACATTTCTATTGTGTATACTTATTCTGAACGTTGAACAGTTAGAGATGAAAAGGTGAGCTCAACATGAGATATGAGCTTGAAAGAATCGAATCCAACAAGACGCATAGATAGCAGAACCTTCAGCAGTGATGTGCACAACACATAAACCTAAGAGATGACACAAGAGCCGGGAACTCATGTCCACCCCCGTGAGCACCATAGTTGCAATCATCACTCACCGTTTTGCAATTTGAAGTTGTTTTGTGCTTTCCTATCATGAAATGAGCTTATGGTAGTGCTTTAATCGCAACAGCGAGTTCATGATGACAATACCGTTGTTGTTAGATTGCATCATCTGATGTTTGTAGTTTGTTCATAGAGTGTAGTAGGCTGGGCCATCTGCCTGTATTGCTATGGTGTTGGCACGCACACAAGTCAAAAGGCATCAAACAGCTGGCCAGATGCAGGGAACGTCAAACAGCAGATGGCCAATGTATTATTCCTACCCGTTGCCCACAGCGCAGGACCGTCTAATTTAGATTGTTGACGCCTGAGCTGGCTGATTTCATGCAGAACCCAGACTGATCACTCTCTTCGTGTTCGCTCCATCTGAGACACGGCGGAGGAACTCGGATCTCACATGCGTTGGAACTAGTATTGGTCGCCAGATGTTGCCTTCCTATTCTCCTGTCATCTGTTACAGCTGTTTTTCTTCTATTCTTTACCTTCCTTTTCTTGATCCCTCATCCGCCACGTCGTTCAAAAATTCGATTGGCAGATGTACTGTTCTCTCTCAGCTGGGTTGCTTGAGCACACGTTGCCTGGACTGGGGCAACATTGCCACGCAACCGCAACCATAATTCAACAGCGTCACCGTAGAGTTCCACGGTTACTTAGGACAGCAAACGCATGCCTAGCAACCATCATCTCCCCATAAACTAACACAGAGACTGGTAAATACTACTACTGGCAGAAAGAAGGGTGAGTCGAGAGTGCAGCGATCTGATGCATATGCGGTCGGCTTTGCTTTGGCGGTGGCCGCTTGGAAACTCAAATTGTGCATATCACATGAGGCGACTTTTTCCGAATTCTTTCTTCGTCTCTATTTTCACTATTGTACGCAATCGAAATCGTTTTTTTTTCATCCTTACAAAGAACAATCTACTCACTCGTTCTTTCCACTGCTTTGCTATCGCTATCGCTATCGCAAAAACAGGCATTACGAAAACAGTGAGTCCACTCAAACAACTTCACTTACACACAAACAGAGTAAGCATGTCACAACCGCAGTCAACACAAGATAACCTCGACGCAGCAGCTGCCTTCCTGAGGAATTTCGTCATGGCCCAACAGCAGCAGCAGCAACAACAACAGCAACCATCTTCAGAGGCTCCAGCCCAGGCACCACAAGCACAAACAACACCGGCCTATTTGCAACAGCTTGTGCTTGCCGCTCAGCACCACCAACAGCAGCAGCAAAATGCCGCTGCTCCAGCCCCTCCCCAGCCTCCTGCTCAACCCCATCTCGACCCGAACATTGCCCAGCTACTTGCTCAAGCGATGAATATGGCTCAACAGCAAAAGGCAGGTGCCCCTCCTTCTCCCGCGCCGGTCGCTCCTCCACCCCAACCATACCAGCATGTCCCTCAACAACAACATAGCGTTTCTAGTTACGGTTCGGTTCCTTCATCATCTCCCCCTGCATCAGCACCTCAGCATCAACAGCAAAGTCTTCTATCAACGGCAAGCCTATTAGGTTCATTGAACCCGGCTCTCGCTGCGGCTCTAATGTCAAGTGCTTTGCAGCAGTCGACCGCACCTGCTGCTGCACCAGTGACAACTGGCGCAAATAAAGCAGAACCGGTCGCAGCAACACATCATCCTCCAGTGCCTGCCTTATCTGTGCCATTCGGATTACCAGGGGCTAATGCGTTCCAGCAACACCGTACACCACCTGCAATTCATTCCATTACCAAGATGCAAAAATGGACATTGGAACAGCTTGGTAAGTTGTATGATGTTTTGTTTGCATCTTTTTCTCTACTGAAATGCGTCAAATTGCTCACCCTATTTTGTGCTTTTGATCATCTGCCAGAATCTCACGCCAAAGAACTCAATGATGGTGGGTATCAGCTACCCCAGGCAGTTGCAATCCTTCTTGCCGATGCACGCCGCAAAGAGGAGAAGCGTCAGGCGAAGCGTATCGCCAACCGCAAGTCGGCATGCACATCTCGTGCTCGCAAGAAGGCAAAGATTGATCAACTCATGAATGAAAATGCTCAGCTACGAAGGCTGGAGTTGATCCTTTCTTATCTTCCTGATCCTATCATTGTTGTTTCACCCGCTGGCGCCATTACATTCTGTAATACGCAGGTGGAGCGTGTGTTCAAGCATAAGGTCAGCGATTTGGTAGGTGTCAACATCGAAGACCTAATGATTCCAAAGTCTCGTGGCGTGATGAAGAAGCTGATCCGTGATATGCTCGCTGCCGAGCAAGAATTGTCTGACACGTCAGACAGTAATGCTATCGCCAAGAAACAGATGAAGAGTAAGAGTGGAGAAGGCAGTGGAAGCAGCGGTGACCGCAATATCATTTCTGAAAACACGTCAGAATCAGCCTTTCCATTGCTGGAAGTCAAACTTAATTCCACAGATGTTGATGCAGCTGAAGACGTCTCAGACTCGGATGAAAATCGTCGTCTTGCCTCTCTTGCACACAAGGATTCGTCCTTCAACAGCAATGCAGGTGATGATACTAGTCCGAATTCATCTGAAAAAGAAATGAGAACATCAAATGCATTGGCCAAGAACGTTGAGGCTTGCAAGATCAACAAGTACAAGGCGAAGAAGGATCTGGTCCGGTTTGCTCACAAGGATGATGTCATGGGTGCATCCGTCACTGCTAATAATGCCGATGCCAAGCTCTCCTCGCTGATGCATGAACCATCATCACTGAAAAATGTCTCGAATTCAAAGCTTGCTTCTGATAAGCAAGAGGAACAGTCTTCATCTACTTTGGACTCAACACTTAGTAAGACATCAAGTGACAAGGCCCAAGCGAAGTTAGGTAATTCTTCTGAAGACTCCGGCTACAGGGAATCCGGCGAGTCCCCCGAGGATTCCAACTGCTCATCTTCCAGCGGCAGTGCCGACTCAAAGAACGAGAAACAAAAGCGAGCACGCCCCATGGCCCCTTCACGCAATGTTTGCTTGATCCGAAGTGATTTAAGTTCAATCTGGTGCGAGCTCACATCGTCGATCCGCACTACCATTGCTCTTCCTGATGATACGGAAAGAGGTAGTGTGTCGAAGGAAGGGTCAGTGGAACCGGAGGAACCGGAACAGTTGGAGAAGGAAATTTTGTTGTGTTTCCGACCGATTCAAGAAGGAGACAAGGTGTCGCCAGAGCTACGATTCAACCGTGTACAAGTGAAACATGGTATCTCTGAATCATCAGGTGATGCTGGAACGAGTATTACTCAGCCTGCATCTACCGAAACCCAATTGGATGTTCCAAAGAGCAAGCCACTGAAGAAACGTTCATTTGAGCAACAAGCATATTCTGAATCGACGAAGAAGAGTAGAGTGGCTTCTGATGAAACGAGTGCAGTCGAGATGATGATGGAATTAGCCAGGAAGTCTTCTGTCCAATGAATTTCTTTCTTAGGAGATTAAGCAAAAAAAGTATTGCCGCAACGAGTCCTTTTCGTACGTGATGGGGTCTTAGGACGTATGCGAACTTGCATATATTGATAGATTTTTCAGATGTTGTAGCAGATAAATTTCTTAAATCTGTTTACTCTATACCCTTGCTACAACATAAATAACGGATCTCTTCGTACGAAAGAAAGCTACTGCAATGACTCGCCTTTTGTTGAACACATTGCAAAGCCACAAAGAATCATTGTACTTAGTATCGGTGATGCTTGCGGAAGGAGTTTCGTGCTATTTCATTGAAATACTCGTCCACATAATTGAAGCCAAGGTGGCGGACATATTCTTCCATGAAATCTTCCATATTAAGAGACTCCGAAACCCATTGGAGGGTGTGGTTTATGATGCTGCCCGAGTTCCTTGTGCTCATTTTCTGAGTCACACAATCATTCACGATATCTAACGCTCCCTCATGCTTCTAATGCTGCCATCCCCATCAAGATCGCCACTTCGGCCCAAATCTGTGTTTCCCTGCATGATGTCTGCATTGATTGCTGGAATATCTCCACTGATTCCATCATTGCCAGCAGCAAGTCTTAGGCTTTTCTTATGGCGTCTTTGACTGTGGGGTGTTTTCCTCGGCGAACGATGCCATCGTTGCCGCTGCGGTGATGAGATTGGTGTGTCGGCACCATCGATTCGAGAAGCATTACAAGCAGCAGCGAGACTATCTGTTGCGGGGACGCCGCTGCCATCAGGATTTCTGTCTCCCATCATTGAATCAGTATTATCGACCGTCATCTGCTTTGCGTCACTATCATCGGCACTATCATTGGCTGACATCGTCTCTGAAAAAAAGAATGTACGGTGATAAAAATCATGTTATTACTAAATGTGTAGAATCAACAACATAATAATATTAATAATAATAACGCAAGTATAATTACCTGACAAACACTAACTGCGCCGCCGCGCAACTAAATATATACCACCACCGTAAATTTATTAATGTACTATTAATTGGATGTTGTCGTTCTATGCTTGTTAAACTTATTGAATTCGATAGCTCAGGTGACTGTGAGTACGATCACTTTCAGTGCCGTCTACATTTTTTACATTGGCTTAATAATTTTTATTGATTCCTACGTGAATTTCTCTGTAGCGAATCCGGGGCAGATCGATCTGCCGAATCCGGGGCAGATCGATCACCGTGCACATCAACATCAACATGGCAGAAGAGGAAGCAAGGAGCGGCCTAGCCGCAGCCGCTCTAACATCGGCATCGGCCGCCGAGCCATCGTCGGAAGCCGATCTGGCTGATGACGATGGCGTGTTGTTGCCGCGGGGTTCAATAATTAAGAACAATACTGAAGTGGCCGCCGATTATGCACTATCATCCACCGTGTCCAGATATCATTGTATCATCATCTCCGTTGTCATTCTTCTTGCGCATGGGCTGTTTCTATGGGGTCAACTAGATTTACTTTGGGCACAGTACGTCTCTTACAGCGCTTCTGGGAGTGTCTCTGTCGACAATATCACCAGCACCTTCATTGCCAATAGAATTAACATCACTTCAATTGACGTCAATCAAGGCAACACAAATGATCCCTATCTTGTGGGAGCATGGTCTTACGGGGGAATGTTAAAGGAGCTTTGGGTCTATTCCAAGGTTACAGCGGTGTTCTTATTTCTCTTTTCGGCGCTATGGCCTCATCTGAAATTAGTGCTGCTTCACATTTATTTCTATCGCCCTGTCCCATCCAAGCCACGTAGGGCGGCATTATATTGGCTGGATGCTGTTGGGAAGATGAGTTTGGCGGATGTATGCGCTACGTGCATGATATTCTTGTTGCTTAATTTTCAAGCGTCTATCCAACTTAGTGAGGTTACAAGCCAATTGTCTGGCGGACTGTTAACAAATGTAGGTCCATACATTGCATCCCGGATTCCTAATGGCACCCTCTCTAACGAGACGCAGAGAATCCTTGACAGTATTACTGTCTTAGCGTATGATGAAGTGGTGAATTTATCTCAAAGTATATTCAACAGTGATGGGGATCCCAAAATTTACATGACACTTCTAGAGCAAGGTTGTGCCAAGTTTAGAAACGGGGGAGAAAGTTGCAGTGGAACGCCTTTCTACGTGCCCACTAGTATTAAATCAGAAGCGCAAGTCATAACGAAGTGTTTACCAATTCGAAACAAGTGTCGTCAGTGTGAGTGTATTGTGAATGAGATTATATACAACCAGCTCATTCCTGGACAAGTTGTCGAGGAAAAAATTGGCGATGCAGTCTCGTGGACATTTGCCAAACTATTGGCGTTTATAAAATCTGGAAACAATGACTTTGCATCTTGGTTTTCAGCTGAAGGTCAGTTTGAGATGCAGTCAGAAGTATTTGCTTATCCAGCGTTCATTGGCTTCACAGTAGCCGTAATTGTATCGATTTGTGCTAGCTTGCTGGTTGACGAAGTAGAGGTGAAGGATTCCATGAAAAGGCTCAATGGAGGTGCAACTACTCTTAGTGAAGCACTTGACAACTCAGGTGTTGACAAAGACAAGCGTTCCTTATTGTTTGGATTTAACGAAGAGGGATCAGCCAGGGAATGGACTTCGCGATTGCCCGTTTTCCTGACAGGATTGTGCCTCGTTCCAATTGTTTTTCTGGGCATTTATGTGAAGATGTTCAATTGGACAACTGAGGGGTTGTTAGAACAACTGCTGTTCATGCAGGCATCTGCGGTCCATCTTTATTACTCCATCATTGATTGCGTAATGAAAGTAAACAATGGAACTGGCTATGGTTGGGCTTTCACCACGATTTACGTAAGTTGAATTGAAGTTCGATGGCAGCTGACGTCTTCAAATAATTCTGATCGACTAACCTCATGTTTTCCTATCGACTTCTTAGGGAATTTTGATGCTTGGTACTCCCATGCTACGAGCGACGTTGCTACTCATAATTACAGTTATTCCCATGTCTCCTTTGTGGCATTTGCGTATTGCAAAAATGAGTAATCATGTTGGCAGCTTCATTGGGTGGGAACCGTTCTTTATTTGTGTCATCATTATGGCATTTGAGCTGCCCCACTTGACTGGAGAGTCTGTTTCGCCTGAGACTTGCGAAAATTTAGAAGACAGATTCGGCATCACTGAATTGGTAGCCAAATTTGGTCTTGACGCCAACACATGCTTCATTATGTATTTTTACATCATGGCTGAGTTCGCACTCATAATAGTAGCATGGATATGCTTAACCACGTTTAACGCAGCAGCTTGGAAGATGGTGTTGAAAAAATACGATCCGTTTGGGACTTGCAAAGAAGAAGGTAAGCTTGTTCATTTGGGAGGTCCATACTGTGGTTGTAAGGAGTGTTGCTACTTTGGTGCTTGTTGCAAGAGAGATAACGGCGAAAAGGAAGCGTAATGGCCTACGATCGTCATATAGTAAGCTGTCAAAAGGATGTATGAAGCTGTTACAGTAGTGTAGATTAAACGTATGCAGGAAATGATGTAATGCTCATCAATGATGTTGCTGTTGTTCAGCACTGCATGGCATGGTGGAGATGATTCCAAGCGAAGCGTGCAAATGAGTAAGTATTTATTCCTACGTAGGTACATTTGGGGTATGCGCCAATATGTTCATGTACCTAGCAAAGATACTATTGTATGCCTTTAACAAACCCGTCTGCTCCATCTTTTGCATGCTTACGATATGACACGATGTCCATCTGTCTGCTGTTGCTAATATTGTTGTCGTCTTCTTCGGCATGGGCCACCGATGCCTTCACTCTTACCAAGCTTACCCCAAAGGTGCTGATGCGCAAACCGGCGTGTGTGTCAGCACCAGACATCAGACATTCGTCCTCCTTGATGGCACTTCTTCGCGGAGGAGAACAAGGTGAGGTGGATGACACGAACTCACAATGAATGCAGAAAAGAAGTGGAAACATCTCCGTCCACCTTTGATAAATTGACATCCGTGGCGGTAGTGGCACCATTATCTTCATTTGCAAAATTCTACGCCCATCAATTGAAAACAAGGCCGATTCAAACGAAGTCTGTAACTGCCGGAATCATTTTTGGCATGTCCGACTACTTTGCTCAGACAATCGAAAGAAACAAAAGTGATGAAGAGAAGAAGGCAATTGCCCAATCTCGAATCTTAACTACTTTTTTAGTAGGTCTTTTCGTCTTCGGCCCCGCCGCCAACTGGTGGTACTCTACGATGTTCAAGCTTTGGCCATCGACGACTTTACTCCCAACTTTGATCAAGGCTTTCCTGGGTCAGATCTTATTTGGACCTGCCTTCACCACCATCTTTTTTGCCGCCGGGATGATTCAGAGTGGAACCTTTTCTTTCATGCGATGGATCAACAAAATCAAAAATGATTTACCCAAGGTTGCAGCCTCAGGTGCTGGATTTTGGATGCCTGTTAGTTTCATTAGCTACAAGTTTATTCCACAAGAATGGATTCCTTTATTCACGAATGTTTGCAGCTTTATTTGGACTATTTATTTATCAACGGTGTCAAACCGTAAAATAAAGCAGTAGGCAAGAGGATGCTTCATACGTAATAACACTAACACTTAGCTAAAATATCAAACTCTAATGTTAATTTAATACAAGCAATCAACTTGCTCTTCAAGAGGCCAACGCATTCGAATATCAAAAATCAGTCAATGAAAGACATTCACCATGATCCTGTCATTCTCGAATGCCACCTCCAGAACAGCTTGTCAATTACAAATGTGCAACGCTGCAGAGATCAGACCAAAGTTATGCTCGAATATCAAGAAGCGAAATGATATAGATTCATTTCACTTCCGTCATTCTCGAACACGAGTCTTTCACCACCCCAACAAAGCACATTTTTCATATGTCAACTTCAACTCTTTGGAGTATCAAATCACGACGACTTACTCCAACAAAGCCCTTTGAGGATGTGTTCCTCAAAGGGCTTAACCTCAGCATCCAGAAGCTGCAGCATCCTCTCCACTCTCCTTCGTGATGCTCAGCGTAGTAAACTCTTCGGCAGTTGTGGGATGGATTCCAACAGTCTCAATAATATCCTCAAACGTGCAACCCAGCTTCATAGCTGTACCAAATCCTTGCATGACTTCTCCTGCGTTTGGTCCAAGGTAGTGTAATCCCAATACCTTGTCAGTATGTTTGTTCACAACGGCCTTGCAAAATCCCTGTTGTGTACCCCGGGATGGGGAAAGGCTCCACTCCAGAGGAATAAAGTATTTGTGGTACACAGTTACAGATTCCTCGCCGAATTCAGCAATAGCATCATCTTCAGAGTATCCAACAGTGCCATACTCCAAAGGTGTGAATACAGTCGTACAAATATTTCTGTAATCCATTGCTTGTTTGGATCCACCAAAGAGACGGCGAGACAGGGCCTTACCCGCATGTATAGCCACGGGCGTTAGCTCTGGGCAGCCATCCATAACATCACCAATAACATAAATATTGGGCACAGATGTCTGTTCAAACTTGGCAGAAATCTTTGAGTTTTTTGGATTGACAGCAATACCAACATTCTCAAGGCCCAACTTGGAAGTATCTCCACTGCGTCCAATGGCAGCAAGAACGGTATCATACTCATCACTCTCCCCATTCGAAAAGGTCACCTTAATCTTTTCACCAACCTTTTCCAATTTCGTTGGTACAACCTCTTCCCTAAACACAATCCCCTCATCCTTCATATGCTCACCAATCAACTTGGCACACTCCCGATCAAATCCACGCAATAAAATAGACCTCACAGCAACAGTAACATCCTTCCCAATCCCACGCAAGAATCCTGCACACTCCAATGAGATATACGACGCCCCCACACACAACACTTTACCAGGATCACGATCCAATGAAAAGATATCATCACTCGATATGGCCAATTCACCCCCCTCACAATTCAACGGTGTGGGACGTCCCCCCACTGCAATCATACATCGACTAAATGTCACTCTATCAACATTCCCCTTCTTATCCACCGTTTCAATCGTATTCTTGTCCACAAATTTACCAAGTAAATTCAAATACGTAACCTCCTTTTCACGCAAGTCGACACGATACTTGAAATTCAACCCCCGAATATGATTTTGGACATTTTGCTTCAACATATCCCAACTATGCGCCGCGGCGGCATTGTCTTGTGTCATTCCATAATTCGCCTCTACGGATTCCGGCGTCACGCCAATACCGTAGTGTGGTTGATCATGGACGTAGTTTCCATGGAGCAATGCTGCATTGTGCATTAATTTTTTGGGAATACAGCCAACATTGACGCAGGTCCCGCCCAGGCCCCATTTGGATCCGGCGGGGGAGGGTTTGACGTAGTCTAATACGGCGACTTTGGCACCCAGTTTGGCGGCTTCTTTGGAGGCGGCGAGACCACCAGATCCTCCCCCCAAGATGACCAGGTCGTAATCATAGGAATGGGAGGGTGTGTGTCCATCAGGCACCATTTCGGCAACATCACCACCAGGTGCTGCTGCAGCAGGAGGTTGAGCAAATTTTCGACACCACTCCAATGCATCATCACATCCACCAATAAATTCCAATACAGAGTCCGCAGTACTACTACTACTACTCTGATCGGCAGTACTCGAAGTCCAACAAAATGGACTACTCGAATGAGCACTCGCTCTCAAATTCCCTCCTCCGCCAACATTGCTCACCCGTTCCCTAAAATTGGTACCGTGAATTAACCACTCGCGAAATTCATCGCGGGATGTGAATTCATGTTGGACCAATTGCAATCGGTGGGGGAAGAGGAGGGAGAGGGAGGCTACGACGGAGGCGGCGCGGCGGTAGAAGCCGCAGGTGGTGTAGCCGGCTACGTGGAGTATGGTTTTGGTGGTGGCTGCTGCGGAGGATGTCATTTTTTTTATTTGGTTATTCCTCTATATATACAGCACACAGCTTGCTTGACGACTGCGTTGTTTTTTCTGATGTGCTATCTCTGTATAATCTAAGGGAACCTACGGTTCACTGATGTTGATACAATAGTTCTATAATGACGCCACCGATACAATTTATTCTAGCACAGCGTAACGACTGTGTTTATTCTCTGATGCTCTCTGTAGGTGAGCACACTATGGGTCCACTTGACTAGAGATATTATGTTCTGCAATGATGCCTCTTTTGTGAGCGCCGATCCGGCCGAGTGATGTTGTAAGTATAAGTGGGGGTTTAGGTTATTTTGTGGTCGATAGAAATCGATTTTGAACCATCACCCGCAGAATTTCGCGTCTTTGAAATGAAAATGTCACCCAATCTGTATCGTATATAAGTAGATACTTTACTTGCACTCGCTCGCAGAACCCGAAGAAGAGGGCTGCACGCATGTGGAGGCCAAGGTAAAGTCGTACGTCTCATAGTTCAATCGGGGCTCGGGCGCTACATATATGCACTCTGGTAACGATGACGTCAAAAGATGAAATCAAACAGGCTCTGAAGCTGTGCAACAAAATTTTAGACACTTCAGTGGATACTCTAAAAAAATGTACCGACCTAATAAACGAAATGACAGCATTGCGTGACGCGGCCGAAGCATTGGCCGAACATCTCGATGATATGCAATTGTAAAATCATCACCGTGCAAATACGACGTGACAACCGTTGAGCGTTGCATTGACTCCTTCCGACATTACAAGTTCAAGAAGTTTTCTGGATTATGTGGACACAACTTGGGCCCTATTCTGGAGACTCAAGTAGGTGAAGCTATACGTGCGGAAGATGGCATGTTGGCAATTCAAATGCTTATTCCCATTCTTGACTTTTTTAATGAGTGGTCGGGGGCATTAGATGATAGTTATGGAGAGGGTGGGATGTTCGTGTTCGCGTGGAATGGACAGTTGGAAAAGGCAATTTCATTATTGCCTGATGAACTTGATGATGAGGATCATGCTGTGATTGAAAATATTATGGAGTCAATGGAGGAATTAGATGCTTATGGTTGGGGCAGTGATGTGGAAGATTCACAAATGAAGCTTCAAAAGATACTTGATTGTGCTTCTACTAGATCTATGCCCGAACGACCCGCATTCTGCCACATCATTGAGTTGATTGCCGAGTCGGCA
>JALLBH010000466.1:0-19906 GCA_036940005.1 Skeletonema menzelii
AGTGGCCTGTATCGTCAATAATTGTTCCTTTCACTTTCAAATATGTGTCCCTACTCTCCCAGTGAGGAGTGAGAAAAGTAGATCGTGACTCACGAGTCATGAGTAGACAAATGATTTCCTCTTCGATTCAGCTTACCCTCCCTCTACACGTCCGACTCCTTGGCATCGGGCATTGGTTGATCGTCTTGATACGTTCATGTACGATGCATTAACAAATTGTGAGGGTGAAAGAGGCTATTCACAGATGAGTCCTCCAATACATAGACATGCTATGCACTTGAAGTTTGTTGATCCATCAGAGTAGCGGGAAGAAACAGAAATGACTTCACTGCATTCATCGTTACAAATGCAATATCATTACTAACAGTAGAGAAAAGAGTGGATATTGCACAACAGCCATCATCGAAGAACCGATTGACTACAGCTTCGAGTTCATCGTCGAGACGAGAAAAAGACGATGTTAGTGATAAGATTGAGGTCGTAACAGACTTGGACCGAAACGCTACCCAACCTCTGAACATTACTCCGCCGCCTCTGTTTCCCCCACGGAAGTTCGGGCTTGAGATTAATTCTTGACCAACTGGGGGGGAAGTGTACAATATCTTCACTTATACAGCCACTAAATCGAAAGATTCCTCGGGCACAATTGCGACTGATTTCTGCGCGTTCTTCTTCTTCGATAGTTCTTCTCCCTCCCTTTCAACATAGTATCGAGCTCGAGCGTAAATCCCAGCAGCCTCCTCCTTGGTATCAAATGTCCCCAAACTTTTCGCATTCAATGCTGCCTCCCATCTACTTTTATTCTTCTTCACTCCCTTGAAGCCAGACTTGTTCGTGTCACTATGGATCAATGGTTGGTCAGGAATATCTTTTAGATCCAACCCTCCATATGTTGTAACGGATTTTTTGGGTTTGTATTTGAATACTGCCCTTGCGTAGTCAGCAGCAGCTTCCTCTTCAATCTCGTAATAGCCGATGGACCGCACCGTCCCATCTATCATTATTTGTGCCTTCCATTTATTTACACCTTTTGCGAAGTATACCCCGGTGTATTTCGACGATCCCTTCTTGACATTCCTTCTTCGTGTGTTGTCGCTGTATTCCTTGCTCCGCGATAGATCGTTTTTGAGTATGAGCGGCTGTGGCGGAACATCTTCCAAGTCAAGAATAAATGAGTTCTGCGGCGGCTGACTTGAATCATTTCTTTTGTACTTGAAAACCGCACGAGCATAGTCAGCTGCGGCTTCCTCCTCATTCTTGTAATAGCCAATGTGGCTTTGCTTTCCGTCGATACTTATCGTTGCCTGCCATGTATTCCTCGATTTATGGAAGCTGACTCCAGTGAATTTTGAAGCACCGGCTGTAAAATGGCTGGCACTTTTCAGAATATGTGGTTGTGGAGGGACGTCTGTACGATCAATGGCAAACGCATTCACCCTCTGACACTTCTTTGCAACATTGTCGTTGATTGAATACCCCGGCGCATGAGCACGTTTCTTCTTTCTTTTCACTCCTTCATTGTCATGAGTTGAATGCCTATCGCAAAGTCCGTCGTCTGTAGTAGCGCGGCTGATACAGCCTCGAGAACGACAAAGCCGAATTATTTCCATTGCCTCTTCATCGTCGTCCGAAGAATCATCATCATGCCGACCCCTTGCCCGATGCATCCAGCATAGTCCGCCCCTCTTCTCCAAATTTGCGACATTGATACAGCCTCTCCACTGACACAGTTGTACCAATCCTCCATGATCGGGGCACAAGCCCAGCAGAATGCCTTTTTTCTTGCATCCGGTGAATTTGCAGATTACATTTTGAGCTTGCGCATGGTGCTTCCAGCAGAGTTGAGAGGGTTGATGCACATGTTTGGTGCAGCTGGGATGATTGCATAGCAACGTTTCAGGCTTCGTCTTCTTCGATTGGTTTTTGGTGATGGTGCCATTATTGTTGTTGAGCGAATCTACGACTGCTACCGCCACCGATGATGATGCTTCCGCAGGGGGTGCTGGCTTCAGAGCCTCTGCTTCTTTTGGTGATGTTCGTATGACTCTCCGTGTCACCATCGTTACATTGCGCCACTTCCATGTAGCATGATGCCACCTTGCCTTACTTCTGCCTTCGATGTTCGATGGTTAAAGGAAGAAAGATATCACGTTACACTTCTGTTTACAAAACGTGCTATAGTTAACGTCACAATCTTCAACCAAAATGAAAGAAACTAAAAACGTAGGAAGCTTCTTTATCTACATGAAAATAGTCCATGGCTGCGCAGTGATGATTGCGATATAGCTGAGCGTCAAATCGATCCATACTCCAGCCTCTCCTATATTCCAACCAGTCTTGCTGATGAAACCAATGTCGACAGTGCATCCAAAGTAGACAAGTGCCGCCACCCCATACGCTTTCCAGGTATGCTCACCTCTGAGGAGAGTAAACCAGAAAACACCCGTCATCATGAAAGTCTCGCCACTAACGACCGTCAAGAATCTAAGAAGTTCCTCGTCGATAGTGTAACCCCAGAATTCAGCGTACCTGTTGAGATTGGAAGGGATAAGAGAGTAAATAGGCCAATTTTGTTAGTTTAGTCCAGATTCGTAGAAAGATTGAAAAAGTAAAGATTGCACTGGATTACACTTACTTGTAAGGTGTGAAATACATTGCAGCTCCATCGAGGGTGACGTATAGTGCCATGAACTGCCCAATGTGTTCTTGAGTTGGGATCACCTTGCTCAATGTCTCAGCCAATAGGCCTTCTTGACTGCAAATGTCAGGTCCATACTCAAGCAGCCAAAGTGACGCCAACTTGATAACAATCAAAATCAGAACACGGCTTGGTGTGTATCCGCCCAGATACTCGTCATCTGAGAAGAGATTACGTATTAATGTCAGATAAAAACATCACTTCCACCAAAAAAAGTCAACACACATTTAATTACTCACTCAAGAGAGCTTTCAATTCGCTCAGGAGGAGAAACACAAGTCCAGAAGAGATAATAGTTGCAGTAGATACACCTTTGCGTCCGCCCACAAGTGCACCAAAATGGAAGCCTGTCCACATACGTCCAAAATCTTCACAGAGCATGGCAGCGAGAGGAGACAAATCGAAAACACCGTACACTTCAGCGATCATTTTGGGTGCAAGCCATGCAACAAGACCCTGGAAGCATTGGAGCCATAGAAGAGCACGCAGGACCAATGGTGCAGAGGTTAGTTCTTCGAGAACGGATGGACGACGGGAGAGGCGACCACGGCGACCCCGCCCTGCATCATCGTCCTTTTTTGTATCGACTTCTTGAGCCTTGAACTTGGGTTTGATGAACTTATGGTAGACAGGAACGGCGAGAACTGCTAGAAATGCCACCACGGCGGTCGCCTGGATGGTTTCTTCGGATACGGGAGCAGATGACGACATGGTGTTAGTTCGTTGAATGATGAGAAGAATTGAATGATATGGTACGATGAAGAGTTCTCTTCAACGACACAGATATTTTGGATTTTGCGACTGAGCACCGCACGAGAAAAGAGAAGCCACCGCGACATAGGACAAAATCTTATTACTGATTCCTTGGTGTGTACACATGTAATAGGAAGATGGTGAATAACGATGCATCTAACTAACCCCAATTATCCCTCCGAGATGCGACATAATCAAAGCGGACTGGAGATCTCTCTCATCTTGCTCTCGCTAGCTAGAGATAGAATACTACATCAGATACACGGCGGTTGCTTCACGTGTTTCGATCAGTCAAAACAAAGTTAATACCTACGACTACGATATTAATTTGGATCTGCTTCTTACAGTTTACGGTCAACCACGTGCACGTGTGTACTCCCTTCATCTTCATCTCATTCCAGCAATCTTTAGCGGGCCTTGACATAAGTGTCTACATCGATGGGAGCGTAGACATTGGTCTTATCGGCGTCATCAAGCTCAATACGATAGGCGTTACCATCGTCCCAAACCTTCTTGATTGTCCCATTCTTGTACTCTCCAATATTTGCCTGGACCTTGTCTCCTACTTTGAAGCGGAGCTTATCGGTGACGATGCAAGCCTTGAAGCAATCCTTCAACCATTCGTGGTCCAAGTTCTTTCCAATGAAGACGAAAATATTCTCACGTTCAGACTCAGGCACGTTCCATTTCATGTCACTAATATTGCCGTCGAAGAGCATACCAACGCCTTGGAAGATGAACTTCTCTTCCACTCCCTTGATAGCCAAAATACCCTTGTAGCGGTAAAGATTGGCCCCATCTTCTTGAATGAGACGTCCGATCCATCGTGAAAGCATGTGCTGGTTCACATTACCCTTGATACGGCATGAAACTGAAGAAACAGTAGAATCGTGCTCGTGTTCCTATGAGATGGAAAGAATGGAGAAGGGTGTTGGGTGAGATACATGAAATCAAGTTGAAAAGTGGGAAGGAAGGTGAGGTTACTTACCTGATCAGGGTCAAGGAATTCAGGATCAAAGTCCAAGACACGTTTCAAGTCAAAAGCTTGGATATTGAGGAGCTCCTTAGGTGTGACCTTGGAGTGCACGCAGCGAAGGATAGGCGCGGTGGGGTTCAACTTGCGGATCTCCACTTCAATCTTCTTGAGTTTGGCCTCATCGGCCAAGTCAGTCTTGTTCAAAAGCACCTTATCGGCAAAGCATACTTGCTCCACAGACTCGTTTTCGACTCCTTCGGGCTTCTCCTCGGCAAGCCTGTCGAGGATCACTTTTGCGTCAACAACAGTGATGACCGAATCCAAAGAGTACAAGGTAGGAATGTCTATAAAGAGTGCACACAATTTAGCGAATCATGGCGAGAGGCACGTACGACAAGGTATACAGTGATTAGTTAGTCTGAAAGCTCACTAGTGATATTCTGTAGTCGCCTACACAAAAAGACAAAGATACACTCACCTTCATCAACAAAGAATGTTTGAACAACAGGAGCCGGGTCAGCGAGGCCGGTCGTCTCTATGATGACTCCATCAAACTTGTCCATCCGCTTGTGAAGCCTTTTGAGTGCCTCCACAAGATCTCCTCGAACGGTGCAGCAGATACACCCGTTCATCACCTCAATCACCTCCTCGTCCACGGCTTCAGGGATGATCTTTTCGTCGACGCCAATTTCACCAAATTCATTCTCGATGACGGCAAATTTCATGCCGTGGGTGTTGTCGTTGAGGATGTGGTTGAGGAGGGTGGTCTTGCCCGAGCCTAGAAAGCCGGTTAGGACGGTGACTGGGATCTTCTTGGTCTCTTCCATCTTGCGTTTCATTGTTGTGGTGAAATGAGTATCTTTGAGTGGTGAAAATTATGAAATGGTTTGCAGTCAGAATAGAATTAGGGTCTGCTACATATGCACAAAAATATTATTGTTTACTTTTATGGTAGTGCAAACCTTGCGTGTTAACTTTTGGGGACAGTCCCATCACCAGGCGGTCTGTGCGGTGAACAGGGAAAGAATCTTCTCCTTTCAGCTTGCGCAGCCATTGGCGGCTGGAGCGTCATCTTGTAGATTGTTTCCCAGCCTTGATGAAAAAATCTTGACCACTCATCATATTGTCCCTGCAATGTCTCACAAAGTGTGAAAAAGCCGCACCGTAACAACATGATCAACCGCCGTAAACAGAGAGTGGGAGACTGCCGCATCAGGGGCATTGTCACCCGGAAAACACAACTCAAAATGTTCATCAGCTGGGCCGTCCCAGCAGCAATTTGCACTATCGCTGCTGCTGAAACTCCAGTCCATTCGTTTGGCGTTGCTATAGCCTCCCATCCAGCCTCTTCGTCCTCTTCGTGGCTTGCCGAAGATGACAAGTCCTACAAGAGGTTGCTCCAAGAAGTCGAGATCGAAACGACAGTAACATTAGAGTTTGATGAAGAAGATCATGAAGACCATAATCATGAAGAAGAAGGACATGATGAGGAAGGACATGATGATCACAAAGATGATCTCGCCGTGGTGAGTTCAGCCTGCCGAATGCACTTCTTATGAATCTTGCTATGTCATCATTCCATCAACTCATAAGATCATTATGCTTTGACAAAAACTCACGTATTTTGGCGGACCTTTCATTTGTATCGTATGTGTAGGATGACCATGATGATCATGGAGACGACCATGCAGATGTAAGTTCTTTCACGTCTTCTTCGTTCGTTTGATTCATAGTCCATCAGCTCATTTACATTGACTTTATCTACAGCATGATGAACATAACCACAGTTCTCATGAAGATGATCATGACGACCACGACAATCATGGTAATGTAAGTCTCCCATCTTGAATACATTTTGTTTTGATCCAAATGTCAATACCAACTCATGTACATTCTTTCCTGCATCAATTAATAGCACGATCATCACGATGAACACCTCGACGATGCAGAGTTTTTGAACTCTGAAACTAAATCAGTCAATAACGTCTGGGGTGCTGTAATCGGAGCTACACTTCTCGTAAACTTGGCAACTTTTTCGGGCGTTCTGATTCTCATCATTCCAGCTGTGCAAAAGGGGTATCTCAAGTACAGAGGCGTTCCAGGAACACCAGGTGCTGCTGCAGGCAAGGGAGGGAGAATGCTGGATATCGTTGTGCCTGGATTTGCTGTTGGAGCGTTGATTGCTACAGCAGTCTTTCTTATCTTTCCTGAAAGTTTGGCGTACATTGGAGGCGGCCATGACCATGACGATCACTCGGGCGAAGCGGGTCATGATGATCATTCAGATCATGGACATCGTTATTTGCAAGATGGACATGACGACCATGGCGATGGAGAAGGTGTCATTGCAGCCAAGTTTGGATGCTCCATCCTTGGAGGCTTCCTTCTCCCACTCTTTTTCTCCATCTTCTTCCACATCAACGATGAGGATATCCAGACCCAACCTCAAAGTGAAGAGAGGGCAGTTAAAGGTGACGCTAGTGCCAACGAAAGTGAATGCGATTGCTGTGACGAACCCGATCCCGAGACTGGAATCGTCGTAACAGCAGTGCAAGAAGGAGATGACGATATCGCTTTCGCACCTGCAGAAGCTCCCATTGTCTTACCTATTGTTAACAAGAGGCTGTGTGCAACAATCCTCGTCGGAGATTTCTTCCACAACTTTTCCGATGGACTCTTCATCGCTGCCGCCTTCCGTTCCTGCTCTCAATCGTTAGCTATTGGTATCATGCTTGTCACGCTAGCCCATGAAATCCCACAAGAGCTGGCTGACTTTGTCATTCTCACACAGTATGCAGGCCTTTCGGTAAGCAAGGCTCTAATCCTCAACTTTCTATCTGGATTGTCCGTCCTATTTGGTGGAATCATCTTGCTCGCAAGCAATCCAAGTGCGGAAGCCACAGGTGTGATTCTAGCAATGGGTGGAGGAGTGTATATCAACGCAGCTGCCTGTGAGACCATCCCTCGTATGGAAGCTTCGTTGAAGGTTCGTTGGGATCGAGCCTTGGTATTGTTTTCTATAATTTTGGGTGCTATACCCATTGGTTTAATTCTCATTGATCACAAGCATTGCGGGTAGAAGATGGGATAAGATGATATAGTTCATAAGCATAAGCGTGGTAAAGCTAAAGAACTCACTCACTCACTTTCATTTGAAATTATTGTTTGCCTGTGTGGAAATGGAGTAATGGAAAAGTCGACTTTTACATTACTCAACATACTCATGCTCTGAAGCTGAAACAGGCGTAAAACGATGGCTGCCAGCCGCTTCCTCAATTCATCCCTCCTCCTCCTCCATCCCGAGGTGGCGACGCTCATCTCGTCACTCATTTCGGTAGAGAAGAGTAAGTTTCAAAGAGGCAGAGGCTCTAAGGCATCCCGTACCGACAGATCGTCGCAAATAACACTCACAGGAGAACAAATTACCGGCCAACTAAAACTGTCAAGGACCAGCAAGGACAACATATTTATTGCTCAACGAACTGCAACGACTGGCAACGAACATAAATAATTTAGAGTCCCTGAAAGAGGACTCCCATTTATGAAGAACTATGTAGGGTGGTTGTGCCGTGCCACCGCCGTTACCTACCGTATCACACAAAAAGACCATGAGCAGCAGTAGCAATAGTAACGACAACTCCACCCCAACAGGTGGGGCGTCAGCATCCTCTCCATTATTGTCAGCAGCGGCAGCATCCCGTGAAAATTTCTTGCGTCGACTCGAACAACAACAACAGCAGCAGCAGCAAAGACGTGATGAAAATGAAGGTGACGAACATAACAATGATTCGGCTGATCAAGAAGCGACGGAAATAGGAGTATCGAAGCAGCCCAATGATGAACCATCCAAACCAGAAACGGTAGAGGCTGTTACAGCAGCATTATTATTGCAATCTGACGAAAAAGAAATTATCGGCAAGTCTACTAATAACGACGATGAGGCAATCGTTGACTATCTCTCCAAATGTTCATCTTCTGGAGGTGCCCCCACCGATGTTCGATTGTTACTTCAAGACTTTGATCCGTCCAGTCTCATCTTTTTGAAAGAGTTGGTTGCTACTAACACGTCTAAAGCGACGGTAGTATCGTCCACTCTCCCTCCTGTCAATACTATCAATGAAAACAACACTGTTGTGGCGACAACTGCAACAACAAATGACAAAGGGAAAGGGGAGGAAACAACAACACCATCACCACTCCAACAACAACGACGAGTCAAGAAGGACAAGAAAAAGAAGATTCGTCCCAAATTACTACCCACTTCCATTGAAGAAGATGAAGACAATGAGCAGGACTTGATTAAGAAAGAACATGATGGAGACGATGCGGAAAGAACTACTAGTATTCGTACCGAATTGGGTTTTGGTGATTATGCTACTCCCAAGAAGAAGAAATTATTGGTGCCCACCACTGCCACTGCTGCTGCTACGACTGCTCTGTCATCAAGTGATGGGAAGCAGCAGTCAGATGCTGCCACTGCTACTGCAACAACAGCAGCGAATGCCAGTGGGAGCAGTAATAACAACAAAGACGGCAGCATGGAGCAACGTCTACTTGAAATTATTGAACGGCAACAATCTCAAATGGAACAAATACAACATCGATTGGATACGTTGAATAACATTATGGTGCAATTGGGTCATGATGTGGGAAGTTTGCGTCTACAGCAACAGTACCCACATCATTATCAACAACAACAACAACAACAGCTGTACAACACTGAGGGGTATGGACGCATGGGTGGATACTTTGGAGGGGCACCGGATAATATGCATGGACCACCTTTGCCCCCTCCTACTCTAGAGGGAGGAATGCAGCAACAACAACAGCAAATGATGCCTCCATTACCACCTCAACAACAATTGGAGTTACATCAACTACTACAACAACCTCTACCTCCCCCATTACCACCTCAACAACAACCACCACCACCGCCGCAACAACAACACCAAGGACTACTAATGCTCCTAACCAATCTAATCACATCCATCCCAACCCTCCCCAACCGTCTACACACCCTCCTCCTCTCCACAGGACCAGGTCGTATCTACGCCCACATCCGTCAAGAGGCAATCAATCGTAATGCATTGGAACATGTCGATTTGAGTTCATTGATTAAAATGTTGGTTATGGTGATGATATTTTCGGGGAGGATTGGTAGGAATGATAATAATGCTTACAATGGCGGTGGTGGAAGGAATGTTCGCAATAATAACAATGGGGGTGACGAAGAGGAGGAGGAGGAGGTCATGGCATACGTGTATACATTGTTAGACAGTTTATTTTGGTGGTGGAGAGGGCATCGTGTCCATACTTTGGTTGTGGCGTCGGTGATTGCATTTTTGTTTCAGGTTGGATTGATTTCATTCTTTTATCAGGTTTTGTGGGTGGATCGAGAGGCGTTGATGAATGCTTATTTTGGGAGGGGTGATGATGATAATGTAGAGGAAGATGGTGGTGGTGGTGGTGGTGGTGGTGGTGGTGGTGGTGCTCAACAAGAGGGGCAGGGGCAACAACGTGTTGGTGGAAATAATGCTGCTGTAGAAGAAGGGGGGAACAATAATAACGGCAATCGAGGTCTAGCTGGGATTATAGCTGGTGCAAATCCTGCATTGGCTGTTCCACAACAGCAACAAGCAGGAGCACCAGCACTCATCCGTCGGGGTCCCAACAATGGAGGTTTCTTTCATGATATTCTCTGTTTGATTCTTAGTTTTGTAATGTCGTTACTTCCAGCGTGGAAGCCGGATGAGTGGGCGGATCCTGAGGAGGAGGAGGAAGAGCAGCAGCAACAGGAGGGTGTTGTTGCTGGGAATAATGTGGATGATAATGCCAACTAGAAAGAGAGAGAGAGACGACAAGTTGAATGCGTAACGGTAAAGCACTAAGCACCTGACTCAATCTATTATTCAATTAGCGTTTTTGTTTACTTTATTATCTAATCCCCCTCCCCCGAACAGATGAGCCTAATTGTCCCTTGCACATCACAAATTTGACATGCATCAACGTTGGATATAATCCTCTCTGCATGATGCAATCTTGATTTCTCCTCCACACACTTACTCATCGTCATCATCGTCGTCATCGTCATCATCATTCGTAATCCTCTTCCTCGTAGCATCCATATCCGAAATCTTCCCATACATCTTCATCTCACTCTTATCAATCTGCAACCTCTGAAATCCCTGATACAACACCCCAATCGTACCGGGCAACACACACAAACTCAAAATACTCGAGGCGGCAATAATATAATACGATACGGATGCGGATACTTTGAGACGACGTTGGAGAAAATCAGAGGATTTAATGAGGATGGCGGTAATGCCATCTTTTTTGGCCGCGTCCATTCCTCCTGAGGTGGAAGAAGTGCCACCGACAGTTTTGGAGGAGGAAAGTAGAGTGGAAATGTCTTGTTTCCTCCCCAGTGCTGTACTGGCTGTTTCGGCCAAGAGTGTTGGATAGGCTCCAGTTGATTCCGACGACGTCAATGATGAAGAATCAGCATAGGCTTCACGATAGGCAGATTCAACTGGATCATATTCGTCATCGGCGAATAATCGATCACGAACGTAGTTGTCAATCAGTTCATTGGCGGATTTGGTATAAAAGGGGTTGAGTGATTGAACCCACGAAGATGACTTGGTAACTACAGAGGACGATGTTACTACTGCAGAAGAAGATGCTGCATGAGCATGTGGAACCAAGCGTGAAGAAGAAGAAGAAGAAGTTGTGGAGAAGAGAATGGTGAGTGCTGCTAAGACGATGGTGATTGATTTACGTAGACGTTGGATGAGATGGGTGACTGTTGGAACGAGTTGTTGTGGTGATGCCTTGATTGGAAATAATGTCGCCAAAGACTTTTTAGTGTTACTGTTGTTGTTGTTGCGTCTCGATGATAATTGCATGTTTAGCCGTGTGCTCGAGTTTATTGACATCGTTGATGCACACTTGTTTGTGACTGGTGAAGAGAGAGCATTGATTCGTGGCGATGATGATGATTGACATGATGTTGTGGAGAATGCCTCTACGATTATTGCTGTATTGCAGATTGCTGCTAGAGCAGTTGTGGCTATTAGAGAGGTCTTTACCATGGTTGCTGTTGTCGCTGCTGCGTTTAGATTCAATAGGATAGTAGGGCGTTCGTTGTATGTCATGTTCTACGTGGAGTTAGTTCGTTCACAAAAAAATGGACGGAGATGAGGTGAGGAGACAGATGTCTGAATCTTTTGTCGCTGTGACAGAGGTCGGGAGGAAAAGAAGCTCGCTAGCTCTGGGCGTTTAGATAAGCAGCCCAGCTCAACAACATCGAAGCAACAAATAATGTCACTCCTCACACGTTTAAATGACTATTTAAATGAATCATCATCTATCAGGCTTAAAAAAAACTATTCTTCTAAACTACCACAACATAAAAATCAAAATCAAGGATCGGCAAATCAAGGTGTCATTTTGCCAGTCTTCCCACCCTGACGCTGTCTTCCCGGACTCCTCTGCTTCTGTTTCGCAGCCGTTGGAACAACAAACCTGCCGCTGCTGGTGGCATCACTACCACGCGCAGGATACTGAGGAGGAGTCGGATGTTCTGGTGGCCTTGGATGATTCCGCCTCCTGTCGGGTTTCTCATATCTCTTCTTCCTTTTGCTGGTTGCATCGCCAGTAACTGTGTGGAGGGTTTCAACTGTGTGTGCACTTTCAAGAGTGATTCCGGAAGGAGCGTCTTGGTGTACTGATTCCTTTTCACTCTTGGCCTTCACGTGGCCCTCACTCATCATCTCATGTTCAACTTCTGCTTCAGCAGACGATGGTACCCCAGCGACCAACTCAGCTGGTGCAACTAATACAACCCCAGCAGAATGAGTCACTTGATGATTCTCCTGATCTAACCTCTTCCTAAACTTTCTCCCTTCCTTCAAAAGCTTCTTCTTCTTGTTACCATGTTTCTTCTCGTTCCCACTGGCACTTTCGTCATCACGATTTCCTCTTTTATTCTTCTTCCTCTCATTCTGTTGGTCGTTGGCTTTTTCTTCCTTGTCTTCTTCACCTGCTCGACCTCCTCCTCCTCCTCCACCTCTTCCTCCTCTCTTACCGTCATTATTCTCTTGGGACGCCTCGTTATTATCTGCGTTACGTCCACCTCTTTCTCCTCTCTTTCTGTCGTTGCCATCGTGCTCAGAGGTCTTGTCACCACCTCTCTTTCCATCTGACTTGTCGGTCTCATCGGTCCCTCCATCGGTACGGTTACTACTCTCCTGCTTCTTTTTCTTCTTCTTGGTATTTTCATCAGAAACATCAGCCTTGTCACCCTTCTTGTTTCTGTCGTTTCGTCTGCCGGCTCTTATTCCAATCTCCTCGTCAGATGGTTCAACATCCTCGTCAGTGTCGCCACCGCTCCGTCTGCTTGCTCTAATTGAGCCATTAGACGTTTCGCCTATGATATCATTTATATTGGCCACCTCCTCATCTCTTCTTCTATGCTGTTGGCTGACCTCGTTGTTGTCGCTATGAACCTGTTCCAAGCTAGTTGCGAGGAGGCTGCCTATGAATACTAATGTTGACACCTTCATTATCTCTACTGTATACTAAATGCAAATAGATGTATTGCAGTGTCGTGCAGTGAAGTTGACTACAGAGGTAAATTAGGCAAGCAAGAATCAAATTTTCAGAACGAAGCGTCGTAAGCTTTTCTTGTTGAACGGTGCATTCAAGTGAGTATGGTGGTAGGTACATGTATTTAGCGTGTTGTTGCGCTGCGCAGGACAGGGAACAGGGAGAGGCGAGGGGCACGCACACAAGATTTTCGCGTCGAAAATTTGGTAGGCATCAAGGCGAAAAAAGCACTTTCCACCTCTCCGTCTCCGTTGTAAACTCATCCGCAACAAGTTCGCAACCAACAGCATCGACATAACCTCCGTAGAAGTCTGAATGAAAGGTTGCTGATGAAACGATGAAGAATATTATCAGATCCAAACAAGCTCTGCGTGGGAAACCACGCCATCCGTGGTTGCACTCCAGCATTTTCCTCGTGGTAGCCTGTTATGCAAATGTAATCCTTGCTGCCGATGATAGGCTAGAGAAACTCCTCCTCTCTAGCGGTGGCTCTCGGCATCGTCTTTCAATGCACCGTAAGAAGAGTGAGCGCCATAGACACTTGTCATCCGAAAATGTGTATCCGATGCCAGAGGAACAATTGATTCCTAAAGAGGATGGTACACCTGCAGATGAATTGGAAGACGAGCCATCAGCAAGGCGGAGTCTTCGTGATCTGAAGAAGGATAATAAACGCCATAATAGAATAAAAGTTCGAGCCAACGAGAAAGATGATGAACCCGACGTGAAGCGAGGCCCCATCAAAGATCGTAAGAGAAGTCAAGATGACAAAAAGATGAAGAAAGACGATGGTGCAGAGAAAGATAAAAAGAAGAAAGACAAGCACATCAAATCAAAAGATGATGCTGAGAAGCGGGAAAAGAAGAAGGGCATCGATAAGGATAAGAAAAAGAATAAGAAGGCGAAGAGTGATGGCAAAGATGGCTTGCTGCACAAGACTGATGGTAACTACAGTAGCTGGGGCTCTTGGGATCTTGCTGATGATGATGAGTGGGAGTCGGCTGATGATTGGGGGCACCTTGGATGCATTTGCGACGACTGGTGGGCACCCTCAGATGATGATTGGGATTCGTCACCTGATGAGTGGGAGTCTCCTGATGACTGGTCTGATTCGACGTCACTCGATTGGACATCTTCAACAAAGAAGCTGAAGATGAAGAAGAAACTCAAGAAGAGATCCAAGAAGAACAATCGTGAGTTGTTGGCTGGCAAGGAGGACCTGCATTCACTTGAAGATCAAGGTGGGGTGAGAGATGGCTTTGAGCATTCAATGGAGGAGCCACTGATCAGAGATCTGACATCGCTTGCTCAAAAGTTCGCTACAATAGAAACAGATGACGAGTTGGAGAAGACGAATGGAGATGAGAAGCAAAACCTACAAACACAGTCCGACAACTGGAACTGGGAATCGTCGGAGTCATGGGATTGGTGGAGCTCAAGCTCTAGCAAGAGCTCAAAGTCGAAGAGTTCCAAGTCCAAATCTGGCAAGGGTTCCAAATCACATCCACCGATCAAGTGGTGTTCTTGCAATCCAACAGTGACTCCTTCCAAAATTCCTACTCTCTCCCACAAACCATCCAATGCGCCTTCAAACTCAACTTCCATTAGACCGTCCGGATCTCCAAGCAATGAGCCCTCAAACTCACCGAGCGAAACGCCATCGCACAGCTCTGAGCCGTCAATGCTTCCCACCAAATCTGATATGCCTTCTGATAGCTCTATGCCGTCTCCCGGTCCAAGCCTCAGTGGTAGCAATCCTCCGAGTATCAGTAGTGAACCGAGTTCAGAGCCGAGTTTATCACCGTCGACTCAACCGAGCAGCGTTCCAAGCAATTCCCCAAGCAGTATCCCTAGCGAGAGTAGCCAACCAAGTGATCAACCTAGTGATCAACCTAGAGATCAACCAAGTGATCAACCTAGTGATCAACCTAGTGATCAACCAAGCGATCAACCAAGTGATCAACCTAGTTCCGAATCATTTAAGAGATGTATTCCCGACTCCCCAACAGCAAATATGGCGTGCAATGATACTACTGACGCCCTTGCTACGGGGAATATCGGTGCCGGAAGTTGCAGAGGAATCAACGCATGCATAAACACCTCAACAAGTGAGTCGTAAAATTCGTGTATGTATTTTTTTCCTTTTTCCAGATGTCCTCATCCTTCGATATACTATTTTACAAAGGCACCATCGGTGAGTATTCTTGTATTGATGATTCAGCAGAGGAAGGACAGGGAGTCTGTCAATTCAGTAAAGGCTTCAGCATTGGCAACGGCAGCTGGTAAGTTCTTTTCTCGACTATTCCTTTCTTTCCATCGCGTTCGTTTATTTGCATCTTACAGATTTTTCACTTCTCCTCAATATGTTTCAAAGTCTTGAGTTTGAAGCTTGTCACGAAAACGGGGGGAAAATTGGTAATAAAAGTTGCATAGGTAAAGTAGCATGTTATGCAAATGGATTTGTCATTGCGAATGAAATTGGAAAAGGAAGTTGCTTGGGTCCGTCTGCTTGCGAAAACAATGAAGGTAATGTTGGTGACGGTAGTTGGTACGTTCAATCATTATTTACTAAATTGGCTGTGTTTTTTAAACTTCGATATCAACTCACTTCTACCTCTTCTTAATTGCAGTATTTCTGAGGGTATACATTCCGATGGCGGAGATGCAGAAGCAGCTTGTTACAATAATGCAGGTGTTATTGAGGATGGAAGTTGTCTGGAAAGTGATGCATGCTCAGACAATAAAGGCCATATTGGAACGGGAAGTTGGTACGTGCAATGATCGTTGGCTGTGACTTTTTTCTTTAGGTTTAGCCCCATTTCCAGCTCACGATCTTTTCATTGATCTTTTGATTTCCCAGCATTGGAGAGGAAGCTTGTGCTTCTTATGGTGACAGTTCCATTTCAATAGGTAAAGAGAGTTGGTAAGTTCTGACGTTTGAGTTTAGTAAATGAGAATGAATGTACCCCTCATACTCACAATTGAATTCTCTGTAACAGTAAGGGGACAGAAGCGTGTGCAGAAGCTACTGTAGAGATAGGTTCAAAAAGTTGGTAAGTTTCTTTTTTGATTTTTATAATGATTTGTCGCATTCGAGTTCATCTGTTCTAACATTTGGTGTTTGGTTTCTTCTGTCAATTTCTGCAGCAATGCGGACGGGGCTTGTTTGGGGATTACAGCAGACAGTCCTTACGTTACAAATGGGAAAGTACCGGATGACACATGCAATACCAAGGCAGCGTGCTGCAACGAAAAAAAATTTCCTGACGAATGTGAAAGGTTAAAAAGTGGCTTACCCAGACCTCCTATGTCTCTTGGCAGATTCGCCTCAAAACACATTCATGCTCGGTCTCCAACCACAAATAATGATGAACCCGAGGCTGCTGGCGAGGAGGTCTTCCCATCACAGTTTCCCACTCCTAGCCTCTCTCCATACAGTACGTCAAACGGGGAGGATGACAGAGCAAGTCACCCTGGAGTTACTGTTACAGATGAACCCAGTTCCAGTTCAATTTCAGGCACTGGTACATCAATACCGACTGCCTTCCAAGAAGAGAACACGCCTACATATGGGCCAACAAGCGGAGAAAGTAACGCGGCAGAAGTTCCAGCAGAATTTGGGTGCTCTCAGAACTTCTGCTCCGTGGCTTTGTCTGGAGACTGTACACTAGCCTACAAAATCAATGATGGGTCCACCATTACGGTGGAGCTTACCTGCGACGGAAGTGATGAGTGGGTTGGAATCGGTTTTTCTAAAGATGGGCAAATGCAAAACAGCGAGGCTGTGCTAGGCGTACCAGGCCATCAACCTCTCAAGTACGCTCTCAATGGTAAATACACTGCCGCAGTGATACAAATGCCGGAGAATAGGCAGACACTGATGGATGCAACATTAGAAAGTGATGAAGATGGACGAACTGTTATGAAGTTCACTAAGATTCTGAATGAGCACATGTTAGAGGAAGAAGAAGAGATTTATCTGTTGTATGCTAAGGGAATGACCTCCACACTGGGCTATCACCCAAATCGTTCATCGTTCAAACTGGCCCTCTAAGCTGGAATTTTCAGAAAATCATTCATTTTTATAAGTATAGCGTATGAAATTTATTAGATTGTAGGTTTGCGCATCTCTTGAGAATTGCAAGTATTTGATTTGTAGTTACAAACTTATGAGAGACGTCCTGAACGTCTTCGCTTTTTGCTTTCTTCCTGTGGCACGGCCGGTGCGGTACTCAGTGAATTTTTTCATCACTGAACGGCTTTCTCCTTTCTCCCGCTCTCCAGCACAAAGATGTAACAATGAAGGGTGAAGGGTGCTGGTCAGAATTACTCTCCTCATCGCAATGATATCATTCTTATCATCTCATACATGGAAGATGATCAGCTACAAAAGAGAAAGGCGTCTGCCGACGAATCCGCATCTTGAGTGGTTGCGGTCCACCACATACATCCTCTTAGTTGTTGGGTGTTGCGCAAATGTTGCCGATGAAAAGATCCAAACACTATCCTCCATTGGAGGATCTCGGCATCGGCTTTCAATCCACCGCAAGAAGAGTGAGCGCCATAGAGATGCCACTCCTCTAGAGGTTGTCCATTCCCCTGTGTCACGAGACGTACTTGTTGACGGGCCATCAGTTAGGAGGCATCGCCATCTGGCACGAGGTCAGAAAAGAAAGGATAATAAACGCCATAATAGAATAAAAGTTCGAGCCAACAAGAAAGATGATGAACCCGACGTGAAGCGAGGCCCCATCAAAGATCGTAAGAGAAGTCAAGATGACAAAAAGATGAAGAAAGACGATGGTGCAGAGAAAGATAAAAAGAAGAAAGACAAGCACATCAAATCAAAAGATGATGCTGAGAAGCGGGAAAAGAAGAAGGGCATCGATAAGGATAAGAAAAAGAATAAGAAGGCGAAGAGTGATGGCAAAGATGGCTTGCTGCACAAGACTGATGGTAACTACAGTAGCTGGGGCTCTTGGGATCTTGCTGATGATGATGAGTGGGAGTCGGCTGATGATTGGGGGCACCTTGGATGCATTTGCGACGACTGGTGGGCACCCTCAGATGATGATTGGGATTCGTCACCTGATGAGTGGGAGTCTCCTGATGACTGGTCTGATTCGACGTCACTCGATTGGACATCTTCAACAAAGAAGCTGAAGATGAAGAAGAAACTCAAGAAGAGATCCAAGAAGAACAATCGTGAGTTGTTGGCTGGCAAGGAGGACCTGCATTCACTTGAAGATCAAGGTGGGGTGAGAGATGGCTTTGAGCATTCAATGGAGGAGCCACTGATCAGAGATCTGACATCGCTTGCTCAAAAGTTCGCTACAATAGAAACAGATGACGAGTTGGAGAAGACGAATGGAGATGAGAAGCAAAACCTACAAACACAGTCCGACAACTGGAACTGGGAATCGTCGGAGTCATGGGATTGGTGGAGCTCAAGCTCTAGCAAGAGCTCAAAGTCGAAGAGTTCCAAGTCCAAATCTGGCAAGGGTTCCAAATCACATCCACCGATCAAGTGGTGTTCTTGCAATCCAACAGTGACTCCTTCCAAAATTCCTACTCTCTCCCACAAACCATCCAATGCGCCTTCAAACTCAACTTCCATTAGACCGTCCGGATCTCCAAGCAATGAGCCCTCAAACTCACCGAGCGAAACGCCATCGCACAGCTCTGAGCCGTCAATGCTTCCCACCAAATCTGATATGCCTTCTGATAGCTCTATGCCGTCTCCCGGTCCAAGCCTCAGTGGTAGCAATCCTCCGAGTATCAGTAGTGAACCGAGTTCAGAGCCGAGTTTATCACCGTCGACTCAACCAAGCAGTGGACCCAGTGTTAGCAGGCAGCCAAGTGGCGTGCCAAGTGAGTCTCCGTCACTGTCCGCAGAGCCTTCATTAGGGCCGAGCAGCAACCCCTCATCTGATCCGAGCACATCTCCCTCCAAGTCAACTGAACCGTCATCTGCGCCGTCATTTGAGCCAAGTATAAGTGTCCAACCTTCATCAGGGCCAAGTAGCAACCCCTCATCTGATCCGAGCACATCTCCCTCCAAGTCAACTGAACCGTCATCTGCGCCGTCATTTGAGNCATCTGCGCCGTCATTTGAGCCAAGTATAAGTGTCCAACCTTCATCAGGGCCAAGCAGCAACCCCTCATCTCATCCGAGTTTGTCTCCATCTTCCCAGCCAAGCCTTTCACCTTCGAACTCTGTAGAACCTACATCAACAACACGAGCTCCCACTTCGTCGCCAACACCCTCTCCAACGCCGGCTCCGGCTCCTCCCACTTCCCCGCCGACTAATGATCCTACTTCATCACCGACGAAGCGTCCTACTTCTTTGCCAACAAAGGCGCCCACAAAATTTCCATCAAAAGTTCCTTCAAGCTCCCCTAGTATAAGTATGAAGCCAAGTAAAGTGCCTTCAAGCTCCCCTAGTATAAGTATGGAGCCAAGTGCAATACCTTCGAGCCCCCCAAGTGCCAGCAAGAGACCGAGCATAGAACCAAGTTTAGCTCTTAGTGATCAACCCAGCTTGAGTCCTAGCGAGCAACCAAGTTTGAGCTCGCAACCAAGCATAAATCCGTCAACTTTCTTTCCAACATCATACTATCCAACTTTTTCACCAACAATTAAATCGGAATCCCAACCCAACTGATTCTCTGGAAAATTCATTACGCGACCCTTCATGACCTCAGTCTCAGTCTCAGTAACCAAGAGTGGACAAGACACTTTTGTGAGATTTAGTTAAGTTAATATTTAATGTCAACGTATGGTATGTTAGATTCATAAACTTTTATAAAGTTGTAACCATGGAGACCATCCTCCAAACATCAGACCGAGATTGTCTGGGTCTCGAGCC
>JALLBH010000467.1:0-19731 GCA_036940005.1 Skeletonema menzelii
CGCAAATACAAACGTAGGTCGTTTGAGCCGAAGGTATTTCCTTCCCTACTATCGGCACCGAGTATAATGGGCCACTAGAAGCTTTCAATCGCTATCATTATCTATTGATTCACAGTAGAGTATGTTGATCTAATAGTGTCATGCTCCAGTAATAACAACATATTATAGTTCGGATCCTGCTTGTTGAAGCTGATCTTAGTTATTGACGCAATTTGATTTGATAAGTTTTTTTTGTTTTAGCACGACCTATTGCTGAGGGAGTTCACAACTCTTTATTTCGCGTTCTTTGTTACATTTGTTTTGCAATATTTATACAGCTTCAATGCGTGTTACTAGTTCTCTCAAGAACTCAGCTTGCACTCTTTGAGCCATAGATCCGTTTTCTAGCCCTAAAATTACTGATTCCATTGTCTTTTGCACTTCACTCACTAGAGCTTCTTTCTTCACATCACTTTCAATTCCCTTCCTAATTTCTATTTCCCATTCATTGGTATCGACACGGAGCAACTTTTCAAATAAATCAGATGCTGCACTTGATTCTCCGTCCTTACTTGCAGCCACTACGGCGTTAGCTGCAGCTTGATCCTCTCCACTGACCGCCGCACCAACATTAGCTTGCAGTTGAACACGAGCACGAGAAATGACTGTTCCGGCATAAATTTGGAGAGCTGTTTGCATTATTGAAACCATACCATCCATACCATCCTGATTAATAAAAGAAACATGATCAGTGATACAACTAATAATGCACAGTTCAAGTTATGTGCGTAACTCCCCCCTGAAACTCACCTGATGCGCCTTATTCATCCAAGCATCAATCGTTGAAAGAAATGCCTCATTCAAACTTTCTTCTTCCAATCCTTCAACTTCCTTTCTCATAGCTTCCACGCGTTCTTTGCTCAATGGCACCAAAAATTCTCCATCTGGCTCACTAGCTGCTTTCACAACTTTCTCCACCTCTTTGGCACGTTCATCTAGCGAGTCCTCAGTCATACTAACAACAGCTTGGATGGTATTGACAAGGTTTTCTGCCAAAGCACCCAATTTTTCTTTCTCCATTGCATCTGTTGCCTCGTCAGCTTTTTCGGCAATACGCAGAAAGAAGCGCGGCGAGGAAACAACGCGGATGGCACGAGATACTGCGTTAGGAAGCTCGTAAGGTTTGGCATTTGCTAGTTTGGTAATCATGTCATCCATAATAGCGAGTTCATTGTCAGTAGGCTCGCGTTGCATTCCTTCAAGGCGAGATTGTTTACGAGGAGCATCGTCTTCGAAGTTGTCGGAGAGGAATCGCTGAGTGCAACTTATCTTTTGAGGTAGATAAGCTGGCGGTGCAAATCCCAGGCACACTGAGAGCGGGGCGATGAGGAGTCCTAACTTCATTTTGCTGCGTTTCTTGACCGCCTAACTGAAACTGCTATTGTAGGGACGAGGACGAGTGTATGTACTCCGAAAAAACCTGCGGCTGTCGAGAGCGAGGTAGGTATGGTAGGAGCTCGTATGGTAGGGAGCCGGTCGGGTGAAAAGTGAAAAGTGAAAAATGGATGACGTGTCGAGTGCCTTTGGGGGGAATCCCCCTTTATGAGTTTGGTCTTGACAGAAGACCTTGCCTGTAACTACCATCTTAACCTGTGGAATGCCTTTTCCGACATAGAGCTTCCATGAAGTGTTTTATCCCGAAGATACCTGTCAAGTTGGTCCTTGTCCTGGTGATGGCAGTCCTCCAGATGCTATCGTTGAGGATGACGAATCTTCCTTGCTCATCAAGGAATCTCGCCTACTTGGATTGTTACGCGGATTCTGGTAGATTTGCAGGACTTTTGTAATGGAAGGCCCCTCCTCTACCTTTATAGTGTTCGTTTGGAAGATCGAAATAAGTGAGATGTGTTGCCAGTGCAGCTTAGGATTAGGAAATAGTTTATGCTCGTAGTAAAAGGAGATCGGATTGTGAGATATTAATTAATAATTGAACTGATGACTAAAATGGTGAGGGCAAACAATAACCAACTTCTTCGTTATCTTTGACCGACACCTACGGCAAGGTCTAGGGTGTGCAGTGCTGGATACAACTCAGACATGCATATTACATCAATCTTCGAACAGCAAATCATCTAAATCACCGTCATCGCCCCAATCATCACCGTCATCATTTTCGTCTATTGACTCTGCTTTTAGAAGCGTAGAAGACGGGGTCTTTATCTGTTGCTGTAATGGACCAGTTTTTTTGGAAAACGAAGAGAGCCCCATACCCATAGATTCAAAAATGTCGTCTGTATCTGTTTTTGTTTTTGTCTTTGGTTTTGGTTCAACTTTTGATGTTTTTTGGCCGAAAGTGCTTATCACTGGACCACCTGCACTACTCATCTGTCCCAATAAGTCCTCTATGGTATCGGTAGGTGGAGCAAATTGTTCGAGTTGATCATTCCCACTCGATGACTTTTCTACTGCAACTTCAGTTGCTGGCATCAATGCCGACGAAGAGTGTTTGTTCACAACATCTGCAGGAACTGGTTCACTATTTGCACTTTTGACTGGTTCTGATAAACTCATGGCTATTGCCATAGCCAAGTCATCCTCCTCAGTCGTGGTGTCTCTTCCAACACCAGACAATTCCAAGTTTCCACCCACATCTTCATCGTCCCAACCCCATTCTTCGTCGGTTGCTGTGGCAAGCGGAATAGTTTCGACTCTGCTGCTGCCCGAGCCTTCGACAGATGATCCTCCATCCACAACCGTTGACATGGAATACACTCCGCCAATAGAATCTCTGTTACTTTCATTCCGACTTTCTGAAAGCCACGACACCAAATCAGCCACCACCTTCATTGCTTCTTCTTGAATGGCCTGTGACAAATTCAATGAAGGGCGATCACTAATTCTGTCCATGACACGTCTGCGAAATACCAAGCCAAACGAAAAAAAAACAGCAAGGACAAGTACCTGAAGTGTTGATTGAATCATGGCAAAAAAGCTTTCCTCATCGTCATCCTCATTGTAATTAACGAATGTATTCTCGACTTGGGATTGCTGGTGCGGATCAACACGTTCCGATGGAGGTACAGAACCATTGTCAGGATTTTCGATTGAATTTCCATCAAACGTGGCCATTACGCTACCGTCATTGATCTCATTACTATCAACAACATTGCTCTTTGCGGTGTTAATATTCTCCGATAATTCTTGGCCGTTGTTCATGTCAATATTTTCACTCTGGTCAAAAGTTCTAATTTCCCCTGTACTATCAGTAGGTGCTTCATTTTGCATAGTAGATTGACTTCGATGATATTCTGTCGTTGGGATTTCTTCTCCCATTACGAAGGTAGTATTACCTACATCTACATCAGTGCCAGATTCGTTCCTAACATCGACTTTCTCAATGTCGGACGTATTTTCAGTTTGTTGATTCCCAGGACTAACCATGTTTTCGTTTGTTATTATTTCTTCGTCATCTCCATCTCCCCCATTATCTTGCTCTACTGATACCTGCTTTGTCGATAGGATCTCTGTTTTGTCATTATCAATTTTTGAGGTGGCATTACCAGCGTTCGCACTGTCATTATCCGTCTGGTCGACAATTACCTTGCTCTGCACTGGTATGTCGTCGTCATCGTCGTCATCCGGCCACTCAGGTATATTTGAAGCTTTGCTGTCTTTTGTGTTTTGCTCAAGGTCCCTCAAAGAAGGCAAACTGTCTTGATGATGATTCATCGTTCGAAGCATTGCTGCTGCCTCGACATTATTATTTGTATACGCAGCGCCGCCACAGATGTACAGCGCCAAGCATATCAGTAAATTATTTTTATACATTTGCAACATCATGGTGGCGATATTTTGACCTACGTTCTCTATCTATCTGTAGATCTCTTCGCCAGTGTGGATATATATCGTAGCCTGTTTCGTTAGGGTTTGGGTTTGGTTGTTTGGTTGTGGCGTGGCTGCTGTTTCTGGGACTTACCTTGTTACAATACTTGTTACTTCGGCTTCCAACCTGTTACACTGGTACATTGTCACACCTCACCAGCATCCGCATCAGTCACATGTCACATGTCACGAACCATCATCACCAATCACCATGACCATGTCCATGTCAATGTGCCAATAGTGTTGTCCCAGCCGACCTATACTATACTTTAGAGAGAGCGAGAGATGTGTGATTGCGTATTGCTCAACCTAAAGCCACCACCAACGTCCTCCTCTTCAGCTATCAAGAGCGCTCAAGAAGAAACGAATAACGTCGATGGGAATACGGCATCGATAAGTTACGCTGATGCACGAAGAGTTGATATCAGAGATGGAGAGTCAGCATTGATTTTTCGAGTCGCATCATCATCAAATCTCTCTTTGGAACAAAAAAGTTGTATACATAATGACAACTTTGCTTCCTCGGCATGTCGGGTTCGAGTGTCTGCGCCTCCAACGCAACGAGCTGGAACGCAATCGCCACTGAAACAAAAAAAAGAAGTTGTTGTTGCACAAGGGAATGTTCACATATCTCCTCTTTCTTTGTACCAGCATTTCGTAGTCGGAAACAACAGCGAAAATAATGCAACAAATATGGAAGCAGAGCCAGTACCCACTCCGAAAGCTTCATCATCAGTATCTTATACTTCACCATCAAAATCTGGCTTTTCTTTTGCCAAAGGTGGTGGAGGTGACAAGCTTACATCTCCACAAACATCTGCATCAAAAGCTGGCTTTTCTTTTGCCAAAGGAGGTGGAGGAGACAAGCTTACATCTCTTCAATCAGCTACCAAAACTCCTAAGACTAAACAGGCTGGAGGAAAAGTTCTCTTGTTACCAATAACTTCTCTGACAAGACAACAGCGTGGAATCATATGTCCCAATGCAAGCGAGTTGACGCTATGTCATGCATCACCAGATGGGCACAATGACGATTCTAGCAATGTGATAAAAACGCTTATCAGGTCTAAATACCAAGGATGTTACATTAATGCACCATCTACTCGACAACTTCCACTATCGGCAACTGCATTTGAAACTATCTTCATTTCGTTCAAAGGGCAAATGAAATCTTTCTACATAGTAGATTTAACTGCGAAGCCATGCAAAGAACAAAGTCAAAATGACAACGAGGAACAACTGCTAAATGTATTCAATAACATGAGCATTTCGAGCGAAGAAGGTGAAAATACTAGTGCGGAAAACACGTTTTTCAAAAAGTTACTGAAGCACAAGAAGGCAGAGAATACTTCATTTGCTTATAGAATCACAGCTAGAACACAAATAAACCTGGTTTCATCTCTGAAAGAAGTAGGGACAACGAGAGAACGTCGATGTGATGTCATGACCTCTGACAAATCAACAACTATCCCACCATCACGACTTTGTGCAGGGCTTGACAATATCATGTCAAAGATCAATGATACTTTACTCCCACCACTGATACATCCAAAAATGTTTCCCGCCGATGGTCCTTTGCGTCCGCCAAAAGGTGCATTACTTTTTGGACCACCGGGGGTAGGGAAATCGTGTTTGGCAGCACAAGTTGCATTCAACTTCCGCACCACAAATGAAGTCTTTATCAGAAGCGTAAATTGCGCCGATATTTTATCAGATACGGCAGTCGTAGGCGCGGCAGAGAAAACGCTCACCGACATATTCGAAGAGGCTGAAAGGAATACGCTTCCAAACGGTTCTTTATTAGTTTTGGATGATGTTCATTTGATTTGTCCACGCAGAGGAGAGACGAAGGGGTCTGATCAAATTGCAGGAACGCTCCTCGCTTTGCTCGATGGAATAAATCCAAACCAAAGTAAGAGACGCAACAAGAAATCAAACGAATCCGGTGGTCTTGTTGTGCTGGCAGTCACAACCGATCCTTCATCTCTTGATCCAGCGTTACGAAGACCAGGACGACTTGACGTTGAAATAGAAATACCAGTTCCAGATGAAGCAGCAAAGAGCGAAATTCTATCACATTTTTTCTCGCAATTTCAAGCAGACACCGTTGCTGATGTAAGTACAGATGAGATTGCTACGTTGGCACGTCTTGCAAAAGGCTTTACAGGCGCCGACTGTAAACTCGCTGTGAAGGAGGCGGTGAGGTATGCCATATCTCGAGATGCGTCCAATGAAATCGACGCAGCTCCCAAAACTTTTATCAAATTCTCCGATCTATGTCACGCCATACGCATTACGAAACCATCGGCGATTAAGTCTGTAGCTGTTGAGATACCACACGTGTCGTGGTCTGATATTGGTGGTATGGATCACGTCAAATTGATTCTCAAAGAATCGATCGAACTCCCTCTTACACACCCTCATTTGTTCGAAATGATGAGGGTTCCACCACCTCGTGGGATCTTACTTTATGGCCCTCCCGGTTGTAGCAAGACATTGATGGCTCGCGCGATAGCGACGAGTGGCAACATGAACTTCCTTGCAGTCAAAGGGCCAGAGCTCTTGAGTAAATGGCTCGGCGAAAGCGAGCGCGCTCTTGCTTCTCTCTTCCGAAGAGCGCGGCTTGCAAGTCCGTCTGTGATCTTTTTCGATGAATTAGATGCGATTGCCCAAAAAAGAGGAAGCAGCGGTGGCAGTGGTGGAGACAGATTACTTTCCCAGCTTTTGACAGAGTTAGATGGAGTTTCTTCTGACGGATGTTCCTCTAGAGTTGTGATTGTAGGCGCCACCAACCGCCCCGATATACTGGACCCTGCCCTCACACGGCCTGGGCGAATGGATAGAAAGATTTATGTAGGCCTTCCCAACGCCGAGGGTCGAGAGTCAATTTTTGGAATTGGTCTGAAAGGGAAAAGATGCCACGAAGATGTTGATGTATCCAAAATCGCCAGCGACGATATCTCGCATGGGTATACGGGTGCAGAGATAGTTGCCATCTGTCGCGATGCAGCGCTCCTTGCGATCGGGGAAATGGACGACGGGAACGTGGAACAACCACAGATCCGGATTTGTCATCTGCTCGAAGCAATAAAAAACTTGAAACCACGAACTACGTCAGAGATGTTACGCTTCTATGATTCATACGGAAGGAAGTGACTAAGTCAATTTTAAGCTCCTATAATATACAATTAACATCATCTCAGCTTCGACTGCTGAAGTGAGAAAATACACCAGATCTTATCCGCAGCCACTTCGACATGAAGTCAGCTGGTGCGCTGTCTCCTCTCAAAGATTCAATAAAATTGATTGTGTCAAAAAATTCGTCGTCTACGTTGACCGATTGGATATCACCTTTCAACTGATGCAGCTTATCCCATATTATAGGCCATTTGTCCTTCATCTCCTCACTGTCATTTTTGACGCACAGATTATCGATCTTTTTGAGATCAGCTAATAATTCAGCAGGTGATATCAATGTCAAATCACGAAGGTTCTCGATAGACGCGATCCGCGACATTTCTCTATCAGAATCGTTGTCAACTTCAGATGATTGAGGAAAGCGTTTTGTCCACAAAGGGGACACCATTTCTCTTACACTAATACCCCGTAGAGGAACTTTAGGCATATACCCGTGTGCCCTAGATGCGTACAAAGCTAAATCGTCAGGAGAATCGTTTGCTGAGCGCACCAATGCAAGCATACGCCGTTCTTGTGATACATCGAGCTCACTGCGAATACGCTTTATGCACTCTGATCCAGATATTGTTTCATGATCGGAGATAGTCGATCCTCCCACTTCTAGGTTTTCGTCTGCTATTAGGAAGAAAAGATCATCAGGATGACGTTTAACGAAGTCAACAAAAAACTCGACGAAGCCGGATATTTCATCTCTACTGTGCCCTAAAATGACCTGACGATTCTCATGAATCCCTGCGTGTATGAAAAAACGTCTCAGTAACTTCCTTTGGATCTTGGAATCATCAATCGCTATGCCCCATACCCCTGGTGGTAGATGGAAAGTGCCCACATCGCATGATGGTGCGTCGTAGACCTTGACTGGTGCTTGGAATGTGAAAACTGTGCGAGTCTCTTCGAATCGTATATCTACAGTTCCGTCAAGAATCTTGGCGCATTTTCGTATGATCCAAGCACCGTCACCAGCAGAATGAGAGAACTTTCCTAGTTCAGAGTCTTTGTGTAGACGAGTGCCGTGAGAAAACACAAGTTCACTCGCGCGGCTTCCTAATGCTATCAGTTTCTCGTGTCCAGGCCCAGGCAAGTTAATGACATCCATTTTGAAGTAACCTGTTTCTGAATCATAAGTAGCTTCTACAGTGACATTGCCTCCATTTTTACCATACTTGATAGCATTTCGTATTGCATTCCCATGAATGCATTTGAATAAACCTTGATCTGATAAGAAAATAGGCAAAGGAGAGGGTCTACAAACAACTGTAAATTGATCATTTTTCGCCTGAAAGCCTCTCATTTGGGAAAGAACATGGTTAACGTCGATGCGTTCCATCCTAGGAACATACATTTCATGAATGACATCCCTCGCCATCTAAGTGCCGTAGGAACATAAACGTGAAACAGTTAAAAGAGGACTGAAGCAGGTATAGATACAACAAATGATAGAGGACACGTACCGTCTCGGCCAGAACAATATCCAACACTTCGTGAAGTGTCCGATCTAATTCAGTGACATTTTCAACTCGGCTTGCTACATTCTCCTCTGATATCAACACATCATGCTTGGTAGCTGTTTGAAAAAGACTGAAGTCACTAGCTATCTGCTCCCGGACATTACCACAAATCTCGATTGCAGCAAGAAGACCATTCTTAACCTCATGCCTTGTAAAGCGGTTGGCCTCGGCATCCTTCTGGCGAGCAGTCGTTTCAAAGACAAAGCGTTTCTCAGCTTCAAATCTTCGATATCTCTCGGAAACATCCCTGACAACAATTACAATAGCATTCTCTTCTAATCTCGTTAACTTCACCTCAAATTTTGTCCGTGAGCTTCCAGCCAGTAAAATGGCATCGTGCTCAAACACTAATTCGTCCATGTTTGTTTTCCATGCACGAGATAGCATATCCACAAATGAAATTGCACGTGAAGTCATAGGATCATTCCGATTGAGAGGCTCAAATTGATCGGTTCTTCTAGCCGAGTGGAGATCAATATCTGCAAAGTCTGCTTTCTGAATAATTCTCATTCCAAACTCATCTAAATCTTTTTGATGTACCTTGGTACAGTCAGTGATAGAGTCTCGTCTATATGTCGTATTGATGTTGCCAATTTCTAAGAGGACTGCACTTATATTGTCAATATTTTTTTCTTGCCGAGCAATCAGTGCTGGCTGGAAGAAAGAAGGACTAATCATTGTAGTCACATTTCCAGAAGCCTTTCGAACAGAAATTGCAATCGTATCTGATGAATTTTCCCAAACCACACTCATAGTATTCCTCAGTTCCGCTAAGCGACGATTGGCACGTTTCGCTTCGTCAAAAGCCGCGACATGCGCCTCTAAAATGAGTGCCATGTAAAGAATTTTGGCAACCAAGTCCATAAAGCACTCCCCTATCATTGTTACAGCGGGGTCGTGAAATAAGGTCCATCTCGGGGGAACAAAGAAATGGCCCGCAGAAGTGACGAAATACATCAGTGTAATCCCAGTCCATACTGAGCAACACATTCCGTGAAGAGATAATGACATGCGAGCTCGGTCATATAGCTCAACTTCATCAACGCTCCTCCCCCTCTTTGCCGTTCTGAACAACCTCCTTTTTTCGAAGTAGCGAAACATAATTGTCGAATATAAAGCACAACTTATGAACATGGCCACTGACCACACAATCAAGTTGTCGCAGAAAGGAAATATGAACCCACAGAAAGTAGAAATCGACTCAAACGATGAAACAAGCATCTTCTTCTTCCAAGGTTGAGTTAGCTTCTCTCCATCATATTCAGGAGCATCAATACATTCTGTCATCAGAGTCATGAGGCCAGCCAGTGGGGTCCACTCACACCAGCGTAGCAAATGAACCCTACTCTTGAGTATAGGATCAACTAATACAGGGACTGGAAATGAAACCATTATGATCATCGTTGTCACGGCAACCACTTGGACCACTAACCCCCCAGCCAAAATACCCGACATTCGTAGAGAACCAATCATGGAGCGCCTATGTCTTGATTCCAAAGCTGGCGCCGCACCAAACAAATTCATTTCCCAAAACAAAGGTCCATGTTTCATAGTGACGGCAGTTGAGAGAATTGATAGTTCTACGAGGGCTGCATTTCTCTCTGTCCCTTCGAGCCATTCAATCTGTTCAGGTGGAGTTATCCAATAGGCAAAAAAGATCAGACCAATCCACGCAAAGAATGCATAGGTAGATACTTGAAAGAGGAGAGAGTCCACTTTTGCCACGTCATCATCAAGCGAGATGACGCCGAGAGGGTCAACAGGACCGTCGTGTGGTAAAGATGATCGGACTAATGATCTGCGCAGGGTCTCTTTTACTCGACCGTTTCTCTCATCAACCGCAAGTTTGGCATTACTCCCAACCTCTTTGGAATTTCTGGATAAGCGCAGGGAATTGCCTGTTAGTCTGCTGCTGTTGGGATTGCTAGGACTAGCATCTTTTAAGCCACGCTCCTTCGAAGAAATAAGCTTTATTTCATGATGAACAAAGTCTGCCAATTCGAATTGCATTTGATTACGATCCTCATCTTCATCATCACTAGTGTCATTCTCCCTTTCGATTGCATCTTCATCTATCAGCGGAACTACTTCATCATCTGTCGGGGTGTCGTCGGTGATTTTGTTTGAGTGCACTGGAGTGGTATTGGAAGTCTGCAAGGCGTCTGATATGTCTTCCTTTTGCTCCATCTTTGACCGAGGAATATTTTCTTTTGCCTTGCCTCTCTGATCGTAGTAGTATAAATATCTAGGCGAAGCAGATTTAGCAGGCACCGCAATGGTTATGTCACCCAACGACTTAGCTCTGACAGGACCCGATCCGACGGCGATTTTTAGGCTGCCCCAAATTAGTTATTTTTTCACGGGGATAACTAATGATTGCCGCGGTACTTCTTTTTGATACTTTGGAGATTTTTGCGTGGCTTGGTTGATTAGTTAGCCTCCTCTAATATTATTGTAGAGGAGAGCTTGGTGCCTTACTTAGTGCTTCATTCACCTCGCCTCGGAAGATGTTTATCCAGTTTGCAGAGAACGTAAGTATTATGACAGTCTCTCTCTGTACTTAGCATGTAGCGAGAGGTACCTCTCTAAGTACAATAGCGATCTGTAGCGATGTCGATGACGTGAGCAAAATGAAAGTGTCTCGGTGTACAGTAGGAATTAGTATTTTTGCCGCTTTCCCTAAGGCACATCCCTGGCACATCCCCCCGCCGACGTGAAGTGAACTTGAACTATTGTACATACTTATCAAAGGAGGAACCCTGGAGGAACCATCAAGTTCCCGCTTTCAACTTTCAAGCTGCCGAGCAGGGTTCCAATAGTACTTGTCATATCACTGCTGCTGCTGCTCATAGCAGTTACCATCGTCTCCCAACAACACGCTGACACTATTGTGTCTCCCCGGAGTAGAAGAAATATTAATACACATTCGGTGACATCGTTTCTTTGCACAAAAAACACGTCTCCCCAGCGGCGAAGTTGGGAAATCCTTGAACATGGCGTCAACTGTGCCATCCCTTGTTGGGGAGGACTCCACCACACAGTTCTCTTCAGGACTGAGGCGTCGAAAAAATAATGATCCATTGGAAAATCGACCTGAGGTTACTGTGGAAGATCAAACACAACCGCGCTTGCAGGCGCCGCAACTCCAACCTAGCGGAAATACTGCCTTCGTTGACAGTATCATTAGTGGAATGCGACCTTCACAAGAAGACGCATCTGCACACCGCTGGGCCATTTCTACGATCGACAAACACTTTCGCTACTTTGCAGTGTGGAACATTTGCACTTATTTCACGCTGGTTGCCATAGTTTACGCGGTAGTGCCAGCAGAGAACATAGTTTATCTTGATGGCGTTGAGCAACGGAGTGCTATAATGGCCATGTCTTTGATTGCAGTGTCGTTCTTATCTAGAGTTTTGCCACTGATAGGGGGTATTGCCGCGAATGACAAGAAGAAGACCTACATTAGTGGAATTTTCATTGGTGCTTTGACCGTTCAAGTTGTCGCATTCTGCACAGACTTTTTAATGGCCTTCTTTGCCGTGCCAGTTGTGATTGATCCCGTATTGGGAACGCGTGTGCACGTATTGCGTTGGTGTGAATGGTGTCCTTGTGCAACATTCATGACATTTATGATGGAGGGAGCCGATATGTATTGGTCAGGGGATGCTCCTCCTCCAGATTACCTTCGCAGCAAATACTTACATGCCTGCACACAGGGAAGCGCGGTGTTTTTAGGGTTACTGTTTCCTTTTTGTCCAGGGTTTAAAACATGGCTGTTTGCGATGGTTCTATCGTGTTGCCTCTATTTGACGAACTATCCAAGAATGTGGAATCGTCGTAGAGATATTCCAGCAACTTTGAAGGGTGGTGCTACGGTGGAGGAAGCTGAAAGATTCAATGCTGCCAAGGTCGCTTTACGTCTTAGAATGTTTACAACGTGTGTTTGGAGCATAATTGTGACTTTGTACTTCGTGTCCTCAGTTGGGCCCAGGTTTACCTCTGAAGGATCTATTCTTAGAAATCCAGCAGCGAACATGATCTGCGAATGCTTCTTTGACGTACTTTCGAAGGTTCTATTCTTGGTAGTCATCGTTGATGTACACTATGCAATATTTGATCCATCTACAAAGGTTGAGCGTCGGTTGAACGAAATGAGGCAATTGATGAGTGCTGTTTGGGAAAGCTCCAGTGACATAATAGCTATTTCTGCGAGGAATGGACCAAACAATGGAGCTTCTGTGATGCTTAGCCCTGCAGTCTTCGGCTTGAAGATCAAGCAAGCACCACTAAGAAGGGTTTCTGCAGATCAAGTCAAACACTTGTTTAGGGAGAAATCTATTTTATATCAGTTATCAGGGTCGGCATTCCAAGCCGAGAAGAAACACGACGATGAACCATGCATAGATGACGATATGATTTCTCACATTGAGCAGACTGGATTTGCTGCGATCAATTCCAATGCAAGGGGTTTGGTGTTTGATGTTGGTGAATTCAAACCTGATATAGATGCACTGAGAGCAATATCTGATGTCGTTGTAAAGGCATGGGCTTGCACAAAGAAAGAAACAGTGTTCACACATGTTCTTCGCTGGAAAGAAAGTAACAAAGATTACATAATTCAGTCAGAGGCAAAAGTCAACCGTCTGGACCCAAATGCTTTGATTGTCATAATACGAGATATATCGGAACGTGTGAGGGTTTTTGAGGCAGAGAAGCAAATATTGTTTGAAACAACGTCCCGTCAAAAGGACGCTGAGGCTAACCGGTTCACTCGGCATGAAGTTAAGAATGGGCTACTCGCAGCTCTTGGCTTGTATGAAAGCTTGTGTGATGCCCAAAGCCGCCAGCTCTCCAGCACTAATACTGAGAGAACTCAAATCGCTTTTGACCTTGGTGGCTCCGCTGATAGCAGCGATGATGTCATTCGGTGTCTGAACGAATTAGGGAAAAGTCTTCACGAGACACTGGATAGCGTGCTCGCCGAGGCAATGACAAGGGACCTTATCCATGATTTATATCGACCACACAGAGAGAAAACTGATGTGGCATTAGTACTCAGTGGTGGAATTTTTGAAGGACAAAGCTTTGATGGTGGAGGGAATCTTACTCGATTCCCTTTGGTTACGCGTCCATCACCGCTCCCCATGTTTTACCTTGATCATCAACTCCTTCGTTACTTGCACAGACAAGCGTTGAGCAATGCTTGTAAGTATGGCAAAACTGGCGGAGTCGTATTGACAGAAATTATTTACAACGAGGAGGTGAAGGAGCTACAAATTAATGTGATCAATCTACCTGGTGATTACTACGATAAAATCCTTGCCATGGGTGTTAAAGCTGAAGAGATCGTGTTTTCCAAGGGCGAACAAATTCATGAAACGCTCCGAAATGAAACAGACAGTTTACTGAGCAAAAAATCGGAAGTTGCTGCTCTTCCTGGAGACGGTGGATGGTGAGTTTACGTGTGCAAAACAGTGTATGTTCCTTACAAGTGATATCGAGCCGACAACCCATCACTGCTTTCCCTACATTCACAGGATTATGAACAAATGTGCCAAGATTATGAAAGGCCATTGCTCAATCAAGTTCGAAGAGACGAAGACGGTGTTTACAATGAATATTCCCTCGAAGCCTTACGGCTTACAGAAAATAACGACCCCGACAGATATCAAGACATTCAAACTACCCCACCAAATATGGGGCATTGCAATTGATGATTCTAAGATCCAAATGAAGCTGCTAGGTAAATTCTTCGAGTTTGCAGGCATACCGAGTGATAGAATCCATATCTTCGGCAAAGATGCCAACGAAATCATGGGTTTCGTTGATTTCGTCGTCAATTTCATGGACGAAAACATGGGCGATTACGTCTTGCTCATAGCTGACGAAAATCTTGATGTAACGGATGAGGCGTCAAAACATACAACGATTTCTGGGTCGCAGCTGGTAGAAAACATTAGGTTGCGCTTACTCCCTGAGCAAGAAAAGTTTCTTGTTGCTTTGATAAGATCAGCTAACGACTCGTCAAGCGATGTTGCGATTTATAACGCACGAGCCCACGGATTTTTACCCAAGGCACCAATAAAGAAAGCCAATGTCTTGGAAACTCTAGCTCCACTTTGGATGGCAAGATATCCTCTAGAAGTTGGAGACGAAGACGACTCATTCCCATCCAGGATGTCGCGAAAGTCGCGAGCAGATTCATTCTCATCCTTAGAATCATCTTCTTCCCTCACCGACGCAGTAGCAACAACTCCTATAGAAATTATCAACATAGCGAAGGAAATCAGCGCCCTTTTTTCGAAAGGGCGCATAATGGAAGATCAGGTTCTGAGGCAGAACATTTGGGAGAAGCTTCATGCCCTCAAGGGGGATTTGCTTACGTTGCAGGTTGGTTCAAAGGTCATCACCGCTGTAGGAATGATCAATTCTTTCCGCGATGCTCAATCTAACGAGGATCTCATCGAGCGTTGGACTTTACTTCAGGAACAGATATTATCATTTGCACTGTAACCGTAACGAACTCATCGTTTTATTAAAATTAGAGTATCTGAAAAAAAATCTAGCCACTCGCCCAGCCACTCGTCCAGCTACTACGAGCGCTGGCTGCTTGTTGGAAAATTCTAGACAGTATTGCCCACGCTAAAACCATGCCAACCACTGTACCGACGGTTACACGAGTGAAAGCTGTCGGATGATCCTCAATATGATTCGTCAAGTTCATACCAAAAATTGATCCTACAAACGATCCAATGGCCACGCACAGCGAGGCCACACTCAGCAACGTATTGATGAAGAGCAATCTATTCCGTATCGCATCTAGCTGCATCGAAATTTGCTCTTCTGTAGTTATGATTTGACCTTTCAGCAAATCTAATTCGTTGACAATACTCAATGCTTGCTGTAAATAAACTTCCAAAATCAACTCTGGCTCATCACTTTCTTCGTGCAAAATCTGATCCGGCACAGGTTGCAAAAAGCGTTCTGGATGTGTAAGTAAACGAGATAAATTCATTAATGTCATATCTTCATCATCGTCCAATACTTCATTCATTGCTCGAACGAATCCTTGAACTCTGCTCTCCATCATGTTGACTTCGTCTTTGTGCAGACGAAGTCTTTCTTGGGCATGCTCGCCTGGACCACTCCTCTTCTGGCCTGGAGAATCTCCTCTAAGCTCACTCATAGCAACAGTGGATCGGTGGTAGACTTTTCTAGCGTCTACCACTAACATTGCCGTCACAGTTTGGAGGACAGCATCTACTGATTGCAGCTCAAAAGGCATATTGTCCCAGTTCATTTTTTGAAGTTCTTCCCATTCATCTTCTACGATGTCATCATCAGATGAAACAACGTCAGTCTTGTCACTGATAGTAGAGTCTTTCTTGTCATCATCTCCTAACTGATTCGTTTCATCATTAGCTACAAGTTCAGCACTACTCCTTGACTTTTTTACTGTACTTGTGGATGATGATTTTGGGTGTCGTTCCTTCCCAAAAACTTGATTTTCCATCTCAGTGATACCTCCTCTCACTCTCCGTTCCAGGTCAATGAGGATTGAGTCTGCACCGTCGGGAACTATAACCAACAGTCTATCCCGTAGAACAATCGCACGCAATGGATCGAAATTTAGCAGCATGACATGCCTTCGTACCATGAGTTGTGGTTCATTTGAAGAAGAGAACGGTGTAACAAGCCTACGCATGTCACGTGGATGAAGATACCCCCCTAAACGTTCTTTATGACGTTTGTGAAATACCTTGTGATGATCAGATCGTTCCAAATTATCTAGCAAAGATGTTTTGGAAGCTGGCGACTCAAATGATGAGAGTCTATCATTCATTACTGTGTCACGTTGTACATAGCTACTCTGTCTCTCAAAGTTTCTCTCAATGTTCGATATCCTACAAGACTCTGTAATCAACGCCACCGCATAGTTGTACAATGCTCTCAATGTCATGGTAGAATATTCCGTTCCTCCATCTTCACGTAGCTCGAAGACAACTATCTGATGCAACCGCTCTTCAAGTACTCCTAGAGGAGTATGATCATGAGTTGACGAATTGATCCTCGCATCTCGTTGATTTGTGCTGAAAAAGTTCAAGTAGGATTTACTATTGCTCGTGCGTGACTTTGCAGCCACTGCTCGTCGGGTCAGCATGATGATATTGAAGACCACGTCTACAAATAAATAGCACTTGTTCCTACTAACCTTGATTGAAGAACTGCACCCTGCACCCTGCCCTCACCCTGCCTATCCTATCTTCCATCTTCCATCTCTTGAGAGATGAGAGCAATGATGTCAACAGTAGGAGACTCCCGAAAGCCAAATTGGCCTCTCGGCCAGTAATGATAAAAGAAGTATCGCGTCGGGCTTGGTCCGGTCCGTCGCCGGCGGGCCCACCGCACCGGATGGAGGAGCACGGAGCCAGTTAGCAACAACCGATAATAGGTAGGTAGCTGCTTCGGCTGGCAATCATCGGTCGAAACGCCCATTGGCACCGTTGCCCACGACATAATATTATCAACCATGTCCAAGGCACCAAAGATCCTAAAGCGAAGCAAATCAAAGGGGGCGCAAGAGGAAGACGAGAAAATAGCCAACAACTGTCACGATGAGGGCATCAATGTGGCCCTCTCGTGGTTTCTACACAACAATTGCACGTCTAACGTGCAGCTCGCCACCATTTCTAATGTTTGTCGTGACTGGAGGAAAATTGCGTCGGATGCTGTGGCGTCGGAGGCGCTCGAATTGGCTGAGAATGATAATTCATCGGAACAATCATCTACACTACGCGCTCTGTTAGTAACCGACATGGCAAGGGGGCTGGTGATTCGGCAAAAAGGTTTGGTAGAAGACGATAATACGGATGGATCATTTTGTTTAGCATGGTTTGCACCATCTGGGATACAATTAACTTCTGTTTCGATGGAAGATGATGACGATGACAATGATGATGATGCACATGTCGTATCAATAACGAAAACAACACAATCCAACAGCTCTAGCAAAAGAGTTACTTGTTGCAATGAGTGGAGGGGATACACCCATGCGTCAGAAGTTTTGATCCCACTGGGATATGCCACAAGTTTTGTCCATGGGGTATTTGATGCCACTTCCAAGCTTGCGTTCGGTGAAGATGCTTCGCCTATTACCACATCATCATCGCTGTCACAATCCAATTTTTCATCTTCAACTCAAAACTCACCGAGCCATGAATACAATACAACCTTTTCAGTCCGTGGTGCGGCATTGGCTCGGCCAGAAGGGTTTTGTCTTTGCCTTGATGGTAACTACATTGAGCACACTCACTCATCAAACTTTCAAAAGCCTCCCCATGCATCAAATGAATTGACGCCTTCAAATGTAGATGACTGGATGATTGAATATCTCGACGATCCATCACTTGTAGATACGGGGCTTTCACCTACTCAAAGGGCAAAAAAACAAAGAGATCTAGGAAGAATCCTTCTTCCGAGAGTCATCATGTCTACGCGTAGAAAGTACCCTCTGCTACATCGTTTTGCAGATACAGATGATGACCATAAATTGACACAACCAAGTAATGGTAATAAATTTCCCCGCCTGGATCAAATCAATTCTCGGGGCTCGCCGCATAAACACCTTCCATTTGAAAAGCGACAACGATCCGTACAATTTCTGAATCCTGATCGAAGCCAGGCTGTCAGGATGATTACACCAAAATTTGACTGTGGACCAATTCATGGTCCAATTACTGCGTTTGTTGTTGCTGTATCAACTGAGGATGGCTGCTTCTTTTCCGGAAGATCTTGTCGTTATGAGTTTGGACATATGGTAAGTTTCTCATTTTCTTGCTGGTTCGCTTTGTGCAGTTCGTTATGACTCTCACGTAAACATCAAATGATAGTATCCAACAAGCTCCCGAGATATGCAGAATGACATGAGCCCAATTTGTATTGCTACTGGAAAGAACACTGAAGGAAAGCAGGACAAACCAAGAACCAAACCCTTGCCCAGTAGATCATTTGATTCTTCTTCAGAAGATGATGTCGATAGCAGTTTCTCGGATCAATCAATGCATTGTCTCTGCAAGTTTGATTCTGGCGATCCATTTCAACCGAGAGATCCTAGCATTGATGACACTACCGAGGATTGCACCTACCGAGGACGCACCGGTCCTGGCTTGTGGCATTGCTATACAGCTGTCTTTGATGGGCGGAATTCTATCATCCGTGTTGACGGGTGCAATGAACCATCCCAAACCAGAGAGGACTTTGACAATGAGGACGATATCGATGATGCCGACAAAGCATGTAATGCAAGCAAGTTTGTAGGCTCTGGCTATTTAGATGGTCTTACCATTGGGTCGGATCATCAGTTCGATATGTCGCTATGTTATGGAGAGATTGAAGGAGAAAGTGGACAAGGGTGAGTTAGGATTTTCGCGTCAATACATTTGACTTGATCTGCGTCTTTGTTTTCTAACATGTGCCAATTTTTCCCTTGTTCGGATTTTCAGAGCTATTGCAGAGCTAGCTATTTTCAAGGGTAGAATGGAAGAGGATGATATCGAACAGGTTGAAAAGTGTTTGATGGAAAAACATGGCATTCTCTCAGCTACAGAAAAATTTGAATATATTAAGAAAGAAAACAGCAAACGTTCAAAGCAAATCAATATCGAGTCAACTTGGCAGGAGGACGAGTGGACACGGCAAGCTCATGCATTGATCGAGCAGCGTCCACCGTGGAAGTTGGTTTCAGAGCCAATACCATTGAGAGTTCTTGCCAATCATCCAACAGTGGTCTGGCAACGTGTATCGCAGATTACTGGCGCCCCCATACGAATAGCAAGGATAGGAGCAAGAAAATCTAATGGATCCAGTGATTGGTGAGGCCACATCTGCATACGCAACAAAAAGAGAATACTTCTTACAAAGGAACGAATATGTATGCCGTGCAGCATTGACCATTTACATCGGATTATGTAAGAAGCGAGCGTCTGTCCTAGTTTTGTAAAAGGAGTCAAAAACTCGACACATAGTCGAAAGTATCTTTCTTGATTTTGTTGTGATACATATATATATAAATATAACCTTTTATTTCGGAACCCTGGGGATAAAAGTCACCGCGTTACCAAACCCCTCCCGCCAAGAATTTGGACTTCTCTTTTCTCGTTTA
>JALLBH010000468.1:0-21241 GCA_036940005.1 Skeletonema menzelii
GGGTACAGGTGAAATTACTCGTCAAAACTCAAATAAAAGGGCTCTTATCTGAAAATCGAAGCGCAGTAGCCCCTTTGAAAGAAGCAAGGGGACACAAAAAAACACACATTTCTCCTTCCATTATTTAGATTTAGATTACAAGGAACATCTAATACCTAGTAGTTAGCTTCTTGCCTTGTTACATATTGTTGAAGCTATTATACTTAGGAAGTTAGATCGCGGAAGAAGAAGAGCAAGCCACTTTTACTGAGCTCTTCTTTCGTTTGCATCACCTTCGATGCGTATTGTACTTCGTAGGTTGCAGTTTTCGACAAAGTATCCAATATCTTATTTCTTATAATCGTCAAGATGGGCTTTGAAAATGCCAGGGATTCCTTTAATGACCTCCGAGAAATGAGTAGGAGGCAAACATCAAACAAACAACAAAAACATCAAAAAGATGGTGGAGAGAAGAAGACTAGTTTCCTTTTTCAGAAAAAGGCTACTGTCGATGGTGGTGGCGGCGGCAGTGGCCTTCACGGCACATCTGACTCCCTTAATGATTTACGTCGTATCAACTATCGGAAGGGACCTCCCTCTCCAGGTTGGAATAATTATGGATTCGAATCCAGCGATCACAACGACGTTGATAGTGAGGACAATTGGCCGATATTTGAAATGATAGCGTCTGATGGGAGAGAAAATAATACCGCAGCTGTATCTCCGGGCGCTTCTTCCAATGGGGGGATAACGACTGCACCACCCATGATTGATTGTGAACGAATTTGTACAGTTCCAGAAGTATTTGAGGAATTGAAAAGTACGAAGACGTTACATCAATTGTCTTCGTTGGTATTACGAGACATACCGCCTCCGCCATCAGCCTTGGAACCTTGTCAAAATTTTCTGCACTGTCTGACTCCCTGGAACAAGCAGCAGCAGGAGGATCAACCAAGCCATTACAACGATGCATTTATAGATTCGCAGTACTTATCACAAGAGAAAGTAAACCCTATCAAACGTACCGCCATGGCAGTAGAGTTGTATTCAGGGATGCCTCCATCGATTCGACAGTCGTTTGCCCCGAGCATGTTCAAAGTGCGCTTCAATAAGGTCAATACCCAGAATGATACCTTTGATGAGATCATGAGTGAACTAACATCAAGTCTGGTGGGGTATGATCATCGTTACGTCTACTCTTTAGGGAGAGATAGGATAAATAACACTGGCAATACTGCTTCTTCTTCTCCTGCTCCCTCCACTGAGAAACGGAACTACAAGGTCCATTTCAGTGAAATCAAGCGAGTCTTGAAAGTACGCAAATTTACACCAGATGAAGCACTAGACGTCTGGTTCCAACGGGATGACTTTGATCATTTCAAGGCTGAAATGACACTGTTAATTCAAGAGGTGGAGGCGTCACGAGAATTGGCGGAGGTGTGGTTGAATGCAAAGAGTAGCAGTGTTTCTAACGATGAGCAAGATCCCAAAAGGGAGGAGACCGGCAACTCTTCAAGTGATGGGCACAGTTCCGCATCTTCTGCTCAACATAGTGTCGACACGAATGAAAATGGTCACCATCGCAGCAAAGGAACTATTGGCCGGGGAAAGGCTCGTGCATGGTGGCACAACTACGACCACTCTCGAAGAGGGTTAGAACGCTACGCCTCACCAGGTCATGCACGTCAAATTCTTGCAAGTTACAAAGTCGCAGTGCAAAAGGTATTAGGAGAACAAAGAAGGCAGCGCATTCTTGGATTCTTTTGTGTACCCAATGCCTACGATCCGGACAAGATTGCAGAGGTATATCACGAGTACACTGCATGGAGTAGAGATTTGGCTTTGGCCGCAGGGGCAAGTGATGCGGATGCCGTGTCCACAAATTTTGATGACGACAAGAGGCATACACGTGAATATTACATTTTGAAACAAGTGATTGCAAGTGGGTACAAAGTACACAAACACATGCCTCAGTTTATGCTGCCGAGGTGCATCACCCCGACGGGATACTTGAATGAAGCTGCGACTCTGTATTTGCCAGGAAAAAACACGAAAAATCTGGACTCTCGCGGTAGAAAAAGTAACTGGCAGTTGCTACGACGAAATTCTTCCACTGGCGAAGAGGCAAGGGAGCACATGAGTCGATTGCACAAGTCAGACTTGGCGGGGCCCGTTGCACCTTCATTGGCTCCGAGCTTGAAGCAAGGAGAAGGTGCAGGAAAAGATGTGCACGCAAGCAGCGGAAGCCACGGAGTTCACGATTCAATGGCAGAGAAAGCGAAGAATTTTCCTTTTCAGCATTGAACTGTTTTAATAGAGTACTTTATCAATTCCAGTTCTTCTTCAGATAAAGTTGTTGTCCTGCATACCTACTTTTCTTCTTAAGTATCCTTCCTTTGCTTTTCATACTATATTGATTTTGTTGTTACCGTCGCCGTAGAAAAACTTAAGCCTAGTGTTGGCTTGCTGAATCAGAGCCAACTGCTGCTGTAGGATGGCGCTGCAGGCAGTCAACCTTAGTTGATTGAATGACAGTGACTGGTTGACAGCGCGACTGATAAAGTAAGTACCGGATGTCCTTTCAAGGCCGATCAACTGAACGAAACCTTTTGCAAAATAATTGTGTCTTGTGTCGGATCGTATCAGCCCTGCTGTGAGAGGCTGTTTCCAAGTTCCAAGTCGTCTACCTCTCTGTCTGTGTGTATGGTTCGGCGGCGCGGCTTCAATCATACTACTATGTAATACACTTCGACATCATACTTAAATAAGCTAAGATGACGGAAGAAGAAGTAAACCGCCTGCCTTCCTACTATTCCTATCCACCAGCGAGCGAAGAAGATGAAGAAAAACATTTCTTTGTTGTCCACGCGCCACCAGCACGCTATTGCAATGGTGACCCCCTCAGAAGCAGTAATACTTCCTCGGAACAAAGCCATTACCTCTCGGGGTCATCAAGGTCGAGGGGGACGTATGATGACGATTTCTCGAAGTACCCTCAGAGTGTAGCTCCTGGCTGTAGCTATGCACACCGCTCTATTCCTGTGGAGAGTGTCTACGGAGAACAAATGTCAGAATGCCACAACTCGCAAGAGGGGGTCGTAGTGAGCCCGCCTTACTCAGAACCACCTTGCTTCATTACGGATCATGATCAGATGATGCGTCTCATGATGAAATCAGAAGCACTCTTGATGGACGAGCACCAACTGATCAAATGGGATTCTGAGGGGTCGGAAGATTCTACTGAAGATCTCACGGATTCAAATGATCTAGATGGAGGTGATGATGACTTTGAGAATTCTACAGGATTTTGTCAAGAGAATTATCGCGAATCCTCAGAAACGGTGGGTGCGGATCAAATTGTGGCTAGAGGTCTCGAACCACCCGGAGATCCTCCGGGACAAGAGCCAGAGCAGCAAACGAAAACAATCGTTCAGTCTACTCCAACTGAAGAGGTCAAGGCAGACATCGCAGAGCTCGAAGCAAAGATCCTGAGCCAGTTGGCTCTCGTTGTCCCGACGGAATATTCTCCCAGCCAAGCCTATAATGGGACTTATGATGGGGCTTATAATGGCTACAGTCACAACTTTGTTACTGTAAAGGATGAACATCGCTTCCTCATGCTGTACACTCTGCTCAAGAGACATTCTGATCAAAAGATAATCATCTTCTTCTCCACTACCAAGTCAACTCAATATTATTCCAAACTCTTGAAGAGGTTGAAATTTGATGTGCGGGCAGTTCACAATGGGCAAAGCAAGGAAGTCTTTCTTTCTGAATACTTGGAGTTTAGCAAGCAGTCCTCAAGTGGCATCATGTGCATACCTGACTTTCAGAATGAGTTTGCAATCCCACCATCTTGTGATTGGATTATCCAGTTCGAACCTCCTTCCAATCCAAATGAATACATCTTTCGTGTAGGGAGGATATCTGTCGAAAGCTCCTCAGTTGCAGGACGGGCCTTATTGTTCGTCACGCCAGAGCAATTTGGCGTGTTGCAGTACTTCAAAGCAGCTGGAGTGAAACTTAGAGAGTACGAAATTGCGAAAATATCTGAAGTCAAGAAGCATTACATAGCCTTGATTCGTAGGGATGAGACATTAAGAAAACTCGGGAGGGAGGCATGCAATGCTTATCTGTTGGCGTATGCGTCGCACAGCTTTCGTGATGTGTACAAGATTCACGACTTAAACCAGGACAAGGTTGCATTAGCTTTTGGTTTTACGAAGGCACCAAAACAGCAGCATGGCAGTGACGATGAGCAGAAAAGAGGAGTTCGAAAAGACTTGGACGATCGAAAATGGAAACCACTGAAGAGTGAAAAAAGTACTACCTGGATGAGAAGTAAAAAGACGTGGAAGTACGCTGATAGGCATTCCTCGAGGAAGGTTGATAGATAAAGCAGCAACTGTAGCTAGGCATCAGGCAGAGATATTCTTGAGGGTTGATTTGTTAAGAAAGACGAAGAACTTGTGCCAAGACTTGTCAAGATAGCTGGCTTGGACAAGTGATCGTTTGCACATGGACGGTGTTTGGGGTTGTTGCCAGTCTTGTGTAGCGAGATTATAATAATAGCAATGGTTCATTTAAATATTTCTCGGTTCGGTCGCACACATGCAAGAGAGTTGAGGATGTTGCACAAATTGCCCAATGGATCTCTTGGATAACCTGATGCCATGACAAAGAAAGTGTAAAAGAGAAGGTGAGTCTGAGGCTATACTCATTGTCTAAGAGGCTATTTTCTTTTTGGAAGAGGCCTGCATCTCCCTATCTCCCTCTCCGAGAATACTTACTTATATATGACTTGGAAGTCACTAAGCCAAGCATCTGAGGACATCTGAATAAATTCAGGAGTTTAACATCCTCCGTCCTGAAGTCATGTGAGAAGGTAAATAAAAAGATGCCATCCGCGCAACAAATTTGCTGCCACTTCACCACACCGACAATAAAATCTGAACGGAGACTCTCAAGGCTGCCTCTCACAAAGAGGGACGTTGTGTTCGACGAAATTGGGCCCGACCGCTGAGAATCGTCACTTGATTATATCTGAACGACAGTAAGTGTAAGTGAACGTCTATCGGGCCGCTTTCATTGGGCCTACCTAACAAATAGTAAAGCCTCGCCCTATCCGAGAACAAGACCCACCGTACGCCTCTATCGATAGAGAAGCGCGAGCATACTTTGGTTCTTCTCGCATAGTAGCCATATCATTAGTCAGCAGTTTCACAGCGGCGGCCATATCTATAGAGAGTGGATGTCAGCAAACAGAACACACTACTTCAGACTTGATATTGGTTGGCGCTCTTGACAGGATACTGTGCAAATTCACACGAAGCATGTTTCACCACTATGATCGCAAAGATAGTGGCATCCTGTCGACTAGAGAGCGGGTCATTTCGATGGAGTTTGATTCTTTGATGTACCATCGGGGACAGAGCCCGGAGGACTTCATGGACGATATGGATGAGGATCATCCGATGGACGAGCAACATCATTGCACACACAGCGCTGCTGCTGAAGTGACACCTGATAGACAAGGCTGTCATCACAACATTCAGTGGACACCATCGGCACCATCACATCACATTGAGGAGCTACAAATCTCCACAGCTGAACATATCCTTGCTCTCCTGCAACGTGAAGGAAAAGACTACTCGACACCTCTTCCTGCCAAATACTACCCCACCGAGTTCGACGACGACACCTCCAAAAGCAGCAGTGGCAAGTCGACCAAGATTGGTCCGTGGAGAAAGCGTATTGCTTCATGGATGTACGACGTTGTCGATCACTTCTCATACGATCGCAACATAGTCAATATCTCGCTGAGGTACATTGATCAATACGTGAGTTACTTGCTTGCTAATTCTTCCAGGGTAGGGTCACAAGTAGTCAAGCGTCGACACTTCCAATTGATTGCTGTTACATCGTTATATCTCGCTATTAAGATTCATGGCGAGCTCATAGAGGAAGACCCTATAAGTGGTGAACACTTTGATGTCATCGAGTCTCTACTTGCAGAAGTAGATGGATTCGGATTGTTTAAGGGTGCTTCCAAGAAGTCCACTTGTCATGGCGACGATGGAGAGGAAAGTGACGATGAATTGCAGGCATTGTCGGACAAAATTCTAGATTTGAGACGAAAGCAGAAGTCAGGCCGCCTTCATCTCAATTTTGGATTCGGTAGTTGTGGTGCAGCAACTACTGTATCAAGACTGGAACCTCCCGTCAAACCTCATTCAAACATTCCATACAAGAACCGGAGACGCGGTATGCTAAGTGGACCGCTACGCCTCCATTCCTTCGTTGAACTTAGCCGAGGGCTGTTCACTGCCGAAGACATTGCAGATACGGAACGAAAGATTCTCAAATCACTTAACTATGTGGTAAACGTACCAACAAGTAGAAAGTTTGTGGGAGAAATGATTCGAATGTTGGCAGCTACATCCTCTTCTTCCTGCGTCGGCGCTACCTTGACAGAGGTGGGTTTTGATCGGCATGAGTTCTTATCAAACGTGCTGACAACAGCATGTCATCAGATTGAAGGAGCATCAAGCGTGCCAGAATTGTCTATTGGATCATTGCCAAGTACAGTAGCCTACGCCGCAGTGCTGAACGCGTTCGATGACGAGATACAGAAGCACTTGGCCGACATGAACGTTGTTAGAGAAGCTTCTCAAAACTCTCTAACATATTCGGATAGTGGTAGGGAGTTTGTTGGATCTGGATCTTATCAACTTGAAGATTTCCAGCGCCACTATCGAAGGTACTCGCACAGCAAAAGTCCTTCCCCAATGGCGTCTATCAAGAAACAATTACTGGATACTTGGAGGGAGCAATTTCTCCTTGCTATGTTCCACGGCACAAATTGTTTCCTGACTCCTGATTCTGAAGGAGTCTGTCGTGTTCGAGAGATTCTCCTTGATTCCAAGTCTACATGCAAGGAGTCAGGTTTGGCCACAACAACCAGAGCTGCTGCGGCTGAAGCACCTCTGGCAACTTCAAGCACAAGCGCCATCAAGAAGCGATCACCAAGGTCTCCCACATCTGTGATTCCTCGCGCATCTATCTCAAGCAGCAGGACTTTCAGTGGAAACTCATTCTTTTCACGTGTTTCTTCCAGTGGCATTGTGACAAGCGATGCTTCAGCTCCTCCTCCTCTTCGGTCGTCATCAGCAAGAATTCGCATCAACAAGGAGTTCATTAAGCAAGCTTCGGAACCTATTCCAGAAAGTAGGCATCACTACCATGATTCTTCTGTAAGGGCGTCTACACCTGATAGCGTATCGGCAGCTAGACTTGCGGCAGAAAGAGAGTTGAGCAACTATGAGTCTTGGAGATCTGAGGCATTCCAGCCTCCACCTTTTTTCAGTGCTTGAGAACAAATATCAAAACACATTAAATAGAGACATAAGACATAAATAATATAACATCCTCGAGAATGATAAGTGATAAGAGTGTCATAGGTACTTATACTTACTAAGTAGTATGATACCCTTCAAAAAAGCTTATTTTACGGTTACGGGATTAGATACTCCTACCTCTCTAGGAGTACTTGACTACTACTTATGGTGGTACTTATGTACCATACATAGGAGTATTTACTTTTTCAACAACTTGCGAACTGCGAACCATCCCGATTTTGATAAGCAGCAGAAAACGCCATCTTACAATACCGCACCGACACACTTTTACTAATTCCCATGTAGCTTACGTGTATCGACAATTTAGCCAGAGAGAGCGACAAGACCGCAGGAAGGAAATTTGGTGGCCAAATAAATCAGTGGCGATAACCAAAAAAAACAAATTCGCTCTGACATTGCCGTGATAATACGAAAGTGAGTGCTGAACCGGCCACTAAATGAAAATGAACGCTTCAGAACATATTGATGATTTCCCTACTAAGTCACCCTTCAAGAAACTGCGTGCAACGTACAATCCAAAGAAGAAGCCACCAGTAGAGGGAGTTCGGAAGACGTCCAACTGGCACATCACCCCGACCCGTCGTAGATGGTTGTCAATCATGTCAGATGACAAGAATGCTCAAGGAGAGGGTAATAAACAAGAAAATGAGGACGTTCTAGCCTCGATGAGTGACCGTAACGAGGGGGGTACTATGGTGAGATGGAGGGGACATTTGGTCAGTGAAAAGGAAGCCAAGATCCTCAAGCATGTGTTTGATGACATGAGGGATCACTTTGGTAATAGAAAGTGTGAGAACCCGAACATCAAATTCAACTTCGATCCATCTCTCTTTCTTTGCAAGAATGAGCCTTACACGTACCGATCTCACCCAGAGACCACGCCGCAGGATCGTTGGCATGGGGAACTCGACTTTACATACACTATCAACAATGAGACGTACGACATGGACTACATTGCTATAGATGTAAGTATGACATGATGAAGCCGAACATGAGTCGCCTTTTCGTTGTCCATGGATCAACATTACCTGATTAATGCTGCATCTTTCTAACTTGTCTCTGTCGGAACCCCTCTCCAGAACGTGTATTTCGATCTGAACCCAAAATATGACGATACAGGCAAACAAATTAAAGACTACGGTCATTCATGGATCTACGTCTACGTTCCTGATGAAGTCATGAAAAAAGTCAAACAGTATTTCTATACAGGGACTGGCTGGTCGCCTTCTGATGAAGGACTAACCGATGATCTCAATGCAGAGCTCGTGTCTATACCAGCGAAGGTATACCCCGCACCGAACCCAGAGCCTAGCTTTTGGACTAGAGATAAAGAAGAGAAAGAAAAGCTCTCATTCACACGTGTTGGAAGCGTTCAGAGTGTGGCCAAGGATGCTGAGTATCAGAAAATCCATCGTGGTATTGGAGTGTTTGCCATATCGGCGGATGTTCCTGGGAGTGAGAGCCGGAAGCCTACTCCTGAACATGAAGATGCTCAATTGATGTTTACTCTGATTAGCGCACGTACATTTGGTCCAGCTATTGCTGTTGCTCCGGTTGTGTACGGACCGAGACTGAGATCGTCGACAAGCGGAAATTGATTGATTTTTGTTGTTGTTTTGTGTGATTCATTCTGAATGTCTAAAGTCTTTTTCATCCATCACGTGCGAAGAAGAAAAGGCTTCACTTTCATGTTTCTTTCTATTGCTATTGGGGTGCACTTGGGATAAGTTATAGTAGTCGCTACTATATTTTATAAATAACGCTTATGACACTATTTCAACTTAGTGATTTGAAGTATGCAAGAACGACTACTATGTTCTATAAAAAACGCGTATCACTTTTTCTCAACTTCGTGTATGGGGTATGCAAGAAACCAATTGGTACGCGATACATTGGACAATCCACCAGTAGCATATCATACATCATCTTTGTACTGGGGGGTGGGCTATTGAGTTTAATTTCTCAAGTATAACCTCAATGCTACATACCGTATCATCAAGAAAATGAGCAGAGGTATAGTGGACAAGGGAATGAGGCTCCATAGTGAGAATGCAGAAGAAGAATTCCGTCTACCACCGCCAAAAAACAAAATATAGATTGCTGCCAAATAGCAGATGACCGACAAGCTTAAGAGAAGTGCTCCTGTTGTCTTGGGTGTTGTATTGCTTATGTGCCTCGGTGATGCCATCTCTTCGAGAATGATGATGTGAATGTAGTTATGATTGATTTTTCAGCTCCACTACTCAAACATCATCATCATCCTTTCCAACCACCCTCGCAACAGATAATGCCATTAAGCTGTCCCCTGGACACTTAGCTCTTCGTTGTCTCCGCAGAACATGCGTACACTCTGACAAAGCTCTCCTAACTACTAGGAGTAACTACGATAGATAACATGGACATGCTACATGCTTGGTTTAACCCGCCAAAAAAGTGGTGGGAAAGAGAAAGAGCGAAGAGCACAAAACGTCATCGATCTGAATCTTCTTCACAACAAACCACCATGATGCTCTCCTCGAAGTCCCTAGCCCTAGCGGCTGTCCTCCTCGTCTCCTACGATGTCGACGCCTTCATGTCCCCTCAGCAGCCAAGGACCTCTACAGCTCTCGCTGCATACGGGATTGGATCTTGGAACAAATCATCTCCGGCCGGAGGTGCTGCTGTAGCTACTAGGAATCCCTGGGATGATGTAAATGAGGCAAACAAGGTTGCAAAAACGGAGGCATTCGCTAAGGCTCCCGCAGTTGTAAAGAAATCTTATGGATTGGGATCTTGGAACAAATCAGCTGGAGGTTCTAGTACATCAGGTGCAACAACTACCAAAAGAACTCCTCTCCCTGCAAGTGTTCACGCTGGTGTTTTGTCTGGACAGGCTCAGGTTGATTTACTTGACCATGCCAAAAAAAATGGATATGCTATTCCAGCTGTCAACTGCGTCTCTTCTTCTGGTATCAATGCTTGTCTCGAGGCTGCCGCCAGAAATGATTCTCCCATCATCATTCAATTCTCATCAGGAGGATCTCAATTCTATGCAGGCAAGGGGCTCGACAACACTGACTTTGCCGCTGCCATTGACGGCGCTATTTCTGGTGCGTTCCACGTTCGTACACTCGCCAAGAGATATGGTGTCCCTGTTATTCTTCACACTGATCACTGTGCGAAGAAGCTGCTTCCATGGATCGATGGTCTCCTTGAAGCATCAGAGAACTATTACCAAATGAATGGAGAGCCTCTTTTCTCATCTCACATGATTGATTTGTCAGAAGAACCTCTTGAGGAAAATCTTGAAATCTGTCAGAACTATCTTGCTCGTTTCGCTAAAGTTGGTATGTTGTTGGAGATGGAACTTGGTATTACTGGAGGTGAAGAGGACGGTGTCAACAATGAGGACGTCCCTCTTGAAGACCTTTATTCGAAGCCGGAGGAGATCAACCAGGTATATGAAGCACTCACTCCCATCTCAGATATGTTCACTGTAGCTGCTGCATTTGGAAATGTTCACGGAGTTTACAGTCCTGGAAATGTGAAGCTTGAACCTAAAATCCTTTCAAGGGCACAAGCCTACATCAGTGAAAAATTGGGCTACAATGCACCAGCAGATGGAAAACCTGTCAAATTCGTGTTCCATGGCGGAAGTGGATCAGACGTTACCGATATTCAAGAGGCAATCAGCTATGGTGTTATCAAGATGAACATTGATACTGACACTCAGTGGAGTTACTGGAATGGAATCAACCAATATTCAAAGAAAAACTACGACTACTTGCAAGGCCAGATTGGAAACCCAGAGGGTCCTGAAAAGCCAAACAAGAAGTACTATGATCCTCGTGAATGCATGCGTGCGGCTGAGACAGCAACTGTGGATCGTTTGGACCAGTGCTTTGCAGACCTATTGTGTACAAACATTTGCGGTGGGGCAGTGAGTCCTTCACCTCGTGGAAAATCGATTGGAGGCCTTCCCGTGTAAAAACTTAGCTGAAACTGTCACAATATGGGGATTCAATTGGGAAACGAGGTTAGAGCCTACAAATAAGAATGTAATAAAACTGCGCCAGAATACAATTTATTTAGCTATTACTATTTTATGGATAGTTTATATCTAGTCCGTGCTAAAGACCTGGCCTCTGGGTTATACAGGAGACTCTCAACTTTAAGTTATGAACCACCGCCAACGTAGGCTTCATCCAAAGGTCCACTATCAGCGGCAGCCAACTTTTCTCCGTCCGCTTGCCCAAAGAAACCGACATAAGTATCCAACAAAGCACCGTAACAGTTTTGCTTTTAGGCGAGAAACAGGTGTTAGTGAAGAACAAGTGACATCATGGCAGCAGTGATCTGTTAACACAATCGCTTCAATAAAACACATTACATGCACAAACACATACCTTGTATTTGGTATCATAGACATATTGTGAATTTACTGGAGCACCAGGCTTATGAGTATGAGAGCCATCAGTCGCCCAGCCAAGCCACATTGACGCTACCTTTTCACGAAGACCGATGACTGTATCAACATTGCCTGACGTCAATGGCATGGTAATGTCCACAGCCAATGGACCCCTGGTTATCTTCTCAAGCTCACCTAAGCCTTCATCTCCCAAGCCAGGATTTTTTGTCACACCTTCCAACTTTGCAACAGACTCATCCAAGAGCGAAATTAATTCTTCAGTGCCAAACTTCGAATCGTAATCTTTTCTTGCACCGGAATACTCAAAGGCTTTTCTTCCCAAAGTTTCTATCATGTTTTGTTAAGTGGTCATATTTTGTTGTGTGTTTGCATTAGTTGAGCGATGGTAGCAAATAAATAATCACATAACACATGTCATGTGCACTTACCAGGACCTGGATAATTTCCATCTGCATCACGCAAATCATGAGCTCCATAGGCTCGAGGACGTACATCCAAAAAGAAGCTTAGCATGCCATCCTTAACAAAACATCTCGAAATCAAATGAGGAACATCTGACAATGGCCCATTAAAGATGGTAAGGCTTGACAAAGCCCCATCGACATTTAAATCAGAAATCCAAGCAACATTGGCAGGACCAGGAGCATCACTCGCTTGCAGTGAAACAGCGTTGCCCATGACGGTAAATCCGTCGGACTTGGCGTAACTTTGATCTGGTTTGGGTGCCAAGTCTGGGATGGTGGCAGCAATGTCACCAACTGTTTTGGATTGGGATGTTTCCATCGCACTGATCGCAGAAGTTGCATCCATATCACCTCCTGCAACAGATGGAGTGGATGGTGCAGCAGCGACAGCAGGAGCTGGTGCAGGCGCAGGATCAGCGGCAACTGCAGCAGTAGTGCCCTCATTCGCACGTTGTTTCAAGTATTCCTCAAAAGAAGGAGCAGCGGAGATGGACTTGCGTGGATCTTCATCGTTGTAGGCTTCTGGGTCGCGGGTATCCGCCATTCCTCCGGCTCCAATGTGCTGGTTCAGAGTAACAGCTCTGCTGCTACCACCAGGGCCCTGCACTGTGAAAGCATCAACATTGTAAGAAGAGAGGAGGAGCGCCGCTAGGGCTAGTCTCGAGGAGAGCACCATGGTCGAAACGAAGTGTCTCGATGGTTTTGGCACGTTGTTGCTTCGATGACGTTGTCTCCCGCAAAAAATCTTCACGCGTCACGCTTCTCCTTCGCTCGCTTCATCCTTTCGTTCCTTCGTGTAGTCGACATCATGCCGGCTTGTGGCTTGTGGCGGCCGTAGGCCCACCAACTGTGTGAAGGGTTCAGTGTTTAGTAGTGGCAACAATCATCATGGTTTCTTCATGCCGTAAAGAGCGGTATTACTACACACCCAATCAACTATTCGAGCAAAGCCTGGATATCTATCGACCATCACCACCTCCTTCTGCTTCATCACCGCCGCTGCCAGTGGTGACATTGGTCGTAGGCTCAGCATGGCTAGGTCACAGATCGATTATATACTCAGGATGCAGCTGGTGGAATAGTTCCGGCCCCAAAACAGTCGCTAAACTAGGCTGCACATGTGTATGTATTCGGCACAGGGGCGCATTTCCGAAGACCCTTTCTCCATTGTCGATTCTATTTGTGTCAATAATGGTAGGATTACTGATGACTTTGATAAATTGGTTCATTGGAGCTGATGGGTGGAAAGTTTTGGAGGAGATTATTGCAACAAATGTAGACGTGGAAGCGAAATATGCATCTTCGGGACAAACAAGTGCATTCCTCTTGGCTTTTTTCATGGGATTACTCGCAATGGAATTGGCAGGGAATGGTTCTGCATCGTTTGATCAAATGCAAAATGATGTCATGGATGCTCTGGCGTATGTGGAAAAGAATAAGAAAAGGCTTGGACTCAACATTTCTAGTGAAATTCCAATCATCTTTGGTGGGTACAGCTCTGGGGGCCATGTCGCTAGTTGCTGCGCACAAGAACCAAATCTATGGAAGCAACGAAATCTTCCTCCACCCGACATTTACTGCGAATCACTCTTGTACATATCACCGGTTCTGTCTACCAAGCCGTATGTAGAAATGTGTAGAAAGGTAGCATCTTTATCATCGTCGTCTTTGTCGACGATATCGCCTTCTTCTTCGATGCCATCATTGTCACCCTCAGAAGTATCTCAGCAAAATGCAGCTGCAAGAAAAGCATTGGAGAAATCATCGTCTTCTATAACGTCGTCTGCATCGTTATCATCATTACAATCTACGTATTCTCCTCCTAGTTTTTTGACTTCGGCATTGGTAAAGGCCATATTCGGTAATGCTGCTGCTCAAACACCCTCACCAATTCACACCTACCACAAGTCACCCTCACTGCCAACCACATTCGTTGGCTGCAGAAAAGAAATGTTTGGATTGAATTGGTTAGATTTGTTTTTTTGCTCTCCAACCTACAGTGACTTGTTGAAGAGCATAGGAATCGATAGCAGATATGTCGCCGTGGAATCTGATCATTGGAATATTCTTAATAGTACTGTCTTGAGTGATGCATTGGACGAAGAGATTCGGTTGGTGCAATCCAGGAGGCATCGAAAAATTAGCTCCAAGCAGAAGTAAAGGTTGATGTTTTGACCTAAGTATCTACATATAATCTACTACGCTAATTACAATGCTTTCTTTTCTCAAAAACCAATACATACTGCACATCCAACATTTTCTTCATGGAAACTTTTTGTCTTGGTTAGTTCCATCTCAATACTGTCACATGCACTACTACCAGGGATGACTGGTCGTGCAAGACTTATAGCAGGCTTGGGGTAAGGTTCCAGCTGCTTGATCATATCAGAGACGAAGCGGCTATTGGCTTTATCACTAGCGCATCGTTCTCGAATCATCTTTGATGGAGACATGAACTTGAAATATGTCTGGCGTGCCCAGCAGGTATAGGAAGAGTTGCTGGTTGCGCCTTGACCATACTTGCGTGCTTTCTTGGCTTGCACATTATTCGCCTTGCGTCGCTTATCAGAGTCGAAACAAAGAAGTACCCATTCAATACTTGGGGACTTCTTACTCTTGAAACTGACATTTTTGCTCTTACCCATGATTGCAGTTGCTAAACGCATAGCAGCTGTATAACCATCCACCATCGCCTTGTTGCTACCCTCGCCCCTCAAGGGATGATTATAGTGTGCGGCATCTCCTAGGAGTGCTACTCTACCATCCACGCTACGCAAATTGTTGGACCGGTCAAATACAAAAGATCGATTCATGTCTGCTGTTGGTGTCGATTCAGACAAGAGTTTAAGGATCTTGCAGGTCGATGGTACCGTGGCAATAAGTCCTTCCTTCTCAGCTTCGTCCAATACTTTTCCTCCACGACGTATCAAGTCGGCATCAGCATTAGATGCTTTACTCTCAACATAGTATGACCAGTTGTAAACATTTTTAGATACTTCATTGGCATAGAAGCTCCCAGGATTCTGACTAGTACCAAGGACAACCAGGCCAACGTTGTAGCCTTGAATTTTTCTACTGGCAGCATAATGTTGTAGCTCTTGTTCCAAGGCACTGCCTGGTCTCACATTGGTGGTACCCCACCAAACTTCTTGATTGGTGAATTTCAAGGCATCACCTTGGCCTGAATGCATGCACTTCCTTATGAATGAGTGCACACCATCGCAAGCCAATAGTGCGGAGGCTTTTACCTTCATGCTGTTGTCCAGCTGGACTTGAACAAAGTTACCGACCATCTTCTTATATCCTGTAACGGCAATACCGCAGCGGAGTTTGCCATACGGTGAATCTTTGATGAAGCCGTTCTTATCAATCAAACCAAGTGCTTCCAGTAAGATGTGCTGCAGCTTGGAACGGCTGGCGAAACCAAAGTTTCGCTTACCAGTTATGTGTCTTTTTGTCTCGCTGATTTCCTTGAAGCGCAGAGTTTTAATGTGTTTACCATCCATATTTGATACATCAATGTACTCGTAGGGCTTCATTGCGGCATCAAGAAGGTGGGATAATCCGAGATCTTTTCCAAGTATTTCAATGACAGAAGGTGACAAGTCGATGCCTCTCCCAGCATCCGAGCATACCTTGTCGGATGCGTTTTGTTCATAGATGACAAATGGTGTGCCATATTTTTGTAACGTGAGTGCAGCAACGAGCCCTGCTGGTCCTGCACCAGCAATTATGACTGGCAGTGGTTGAGCAGAATTATTGCCATAGCCATTACCTAGGTACCCGGGAAACGGTGCGATGCCGCTGCCTTGAAATGAAACCATCTTGCTGCCTGGATATTATGTTAGCGTATACTTGTGTCTTCCCTTATGAAGATGATGTCGATGCATTAGATGGATTGAACATGAAAGTTTGATTAATACAGGTACTTTTTGCTCGCTAAACTGAGGGCAGCGTGTTATACGAAATTATGACATGAATGTGTGGAAAATGTGGACGAAAATTGAAAATTTTGTCGCGTTGTGACACTTCTCGCGAGAAAATACAATTTTCCAAGATCAGAAGGAGAGGAGAGAGATACTTACATACCTAAGTACTGTGATGTTGTTGTCTACCCTACACCTACTTACTTCTTACAGACAAATTATTATTCAAAGATAGTGCGTAATCATTCCTAGAGTGTCCTAGAGTGAGCGTTATGAAAATTTATGTTTTCCTGATACCCCCTTCATTTTGAATTTTCCACTTCCCCAATCCAACATTCCACACACACGACACGTCACAGTTCTGACCAACACTCTTACAACTTTTTCGGTTTGAATATCTTGTACAATGTAGCATCAATCAATCCCAATGTAGTAAACGTTCCTCCAATAATAGCACACAAACTTGTCAGGTAATCGTACCACTTACGTCCTTCCTTCTGTACCACAACACTCATTGGACTCATGTCATACGAAAACCGCGCCTCGGGAACATTCACTTCATCGTAATAGACAATTTGGGATTGCTCCAGCATTTGATAAACAGAAATGGAATTCACATCATTGACTGAATCAGCACCACGAGACGAACCCATGTTGAGCTGAGTCGAAACCACTTTGATATAATGATGATATGCCTGATGAAACTTTGTCGTGACGTATTCTTTATCATCCATGGGATTGAACTGCTTGTGTTCATCTGGAACTTGCTTCAAAATACGCTTCACTTTACGCATGAAGGGGGTCTTTTCCATGTGCGGGGCAAGTTTAGTAATGGGCTCTCCGAACGATAGGTGGTTGACACGATGGGTAAGATTTGTCATGGCAGCATTGAGATTGTGATTTACTGACTTGGCCTCGATATGAAAGTTTCCTGGTACGCGATTCACCATGAGATGTCCAGATACTTGACATCCTGGGTGTTCTGGGCGGGAGTTTCCAGCATTGGGTTTCATCCTGTCATCACTTGGGTTGTTCGCCGCCCAGTTTTTGTACTTTTCTTCCATCTCCAATTTGCGCTTTGTGTATCCCACGAGTGCATCAACGGTACGGTCCATTTTGTAGTCAGGGAGGATCATTTCACCACCCTTGTACCAACGTAGGGTTGGGAATGCCATGACTTTTTGATCTTTACATAGTTGAGGATAAGTGACGCAGTTAACCTTACCGACACCCACGGGCATTCTCAATTTGTGAACTTCCTCGCCGAACTTTTCCCAGGTAGGATGAAGACGTTGACACCAGATGCACCATCTAATATATATTATTTGTAATTGTGTGTTTGCATTGTAGGGAAGAAAGAATGAGGTTGAAATGTTGCAGAAGAAACTGTGGGTCAGCAACTAGGACAGAATAAAGCAAACAAAAACCACTACAATGAAGAAGCAATACAATAAAACTTACGGAGCATACATATCAATAAACGCCATCTCATGATCATTCAAAAAGCCTTGAAAAGTATCCGGTGTCAATTCCACAGCCTGTTCCCCATCCTCATGCAACTCCTCCAAAGTTTCCTCATGTTCCTCATGCACTACCTCACGTTGTTCTCTGTTCCTCCCCGAGAATATACGCCGTTGTCCCTCTTCGTCTAGCTGCCACTTTTCAATATTTTTCGTGACATTCTGGCGGTTGGTCCCAAGTGTATCCCATACATCTACCGAGACAAAGTCACAGTGCAAGTCCATAAGGGTAATGTTGAAATTGAGTCTGATTTGGGGTTGATCGTTCTCGTCGAGGGTGATGGCTGTGCCCATGGAAGTGCGGGCGAATGCGATGGTTTCAGAGAGGAAGAGAATGGTCATTACGGCGATGGCGGCGATGGACATCATGGCTCCGAGGCTGGTTGCCTGTGTTTTTGTGTTTTATATATTTCGTGTTTTAGAATATTGTGCAGTGTTATTTTTCAGTAAGGGCGTAGAAGCAAGTAAGGTAGTTTGGTCAATATAATATTGTCAAATAATGAAAGAAATTAAATCAACGACAGGGCTATTCCAAAAATCATCCTAGTTTCATTCCCAACACCTTCTCTCACACGGTCATTTTTCACCACATAAAAAGGCTGCTCTCCATTTTCCTCGCTTGGTCTCCTCTCCATTTATTCAAAGACGCAATCCCTCTTATCATCACATACAATGAGTTTCCATCAAATACACATCATATGTACAGGCTACACAGTACACATATATGTATAGCAGGCTACAACTCACCTCGGTCAAATCTTTGGGCACACGACGATAAAAATCCATGGACGCCATGGCCGAGCGTCGGCCTCCTCCGTGACCGTTTATATTGTTCATCTTTGTTGTTAATTTACGCTGCTGAATCAATAATGCAAGGAATGAGAGGGGGGCGCCTGTGGTAGTCTCTGATGAGAGGCTTGGATGCTGCGGCGTAGGTGGCAAGAGGATGAATAGGACCGAAGGTGAGAGAGTAGAGGTGGAAATCTTTTTCTTGAGCCCTCTTTGCATTGGGCCCGCCACAAATTTGGTTGGCGGAAAAAATCCTTACTTAGCTTGCACGAAGCGGAGAGCAATACAATGCGAATCCCTCCAACAGCCCCAGCGTATTGTAGTCGATCGATAAGTATGTGGCAGCTATCACCACAACGACAACAATGTACGGAGACATAAGCGGCTACCAATCATCCAACGGCGGCGGAGGCCGCCGACGACCTCAAGTAATTGGCACTGCCGACTTTTATCGTCGGCTGCCCTCCGAAATGAAAGAGTCTACGAAGATCGGCGTAATCATGTCGTTCCTAGCTCTATTTATCATGATTGTCCTTTTCCTCTTTGAGACCTACGCCTTTTTACATCGAAGTATCAATTCGATTGTTGCAATTGACGTTAACGCCGAACAAATACTGCAGGTGAATTTCAATGTCACATTATATGACGTGCATTGTGACTTTATAGAGGTGGGAGTTTGGGACACACTGGGCACAAACCTTCAAAATGTAACCAAGGACATTCACAAATGGAATCTAAACAAGGAGGGTTCTGTGGAAAAATATCATGGGAGGAACCATGAACAGAAACAGATTGCACATGAATATCATTCCCCACAAGAATTGCAAAAACAACAAGAAATGATGGAAGAGGGACTGCTAGCAGCGGTGGATCTAACCTCGGACAATATCGAAGACTTTCACAGCAAGAATGATCTTGCTTTCATTGATTTCTTCGCTCCTTGGTGTCTTTGGTGCCAACGGTTAGCTCCGACTTGGGAAAAGTTTGCGCAAGAAGTGAATTGGCAACATTTGGATGTTGGGGTGGGAAAAGTCGATTGTGTTGCGCATGATGACTTGTGTAAAGAGGAGCGAATCATGGCTTTTCCGACATTGCGATGGTATCAAGGAGGAAAGGCAATCATGCCAGACTACAAAGGTGATCGATCTGTTGGGAGTTTATTGGACTATGCAAAGAGTAAGATTGATGCATTAGAAGATGATGAATATGAAGATGAGGAAGAGGAACACCATCCTGGCTGCTTGGTGGCTGGCCACATGATGGTGAATCGTGTTCCTTCTCACATTCATATGGAAGCAAAGTCGGTAAATCACGAACTCAACTCAATGATGACCAATTTGACACATCGCATCAATGACTTTTCATTTGGGGTGCCTGGTGGGCCCTTCATGTCACAATTACTCCACATAATGCCGTTTTCCAATGCCATTCCTGAGGCAGAAAAGAGGAGCAATCCACTGAAAGACAAGTATTATCCTACTTATCACTTTCATCAGGCATTTCATCATCATATGAAAGTCATTAGTACACATGTACCATTTTTGTTTTCGTCAGGTCTTGTGTATCAAGTACTGGCAGAGTCACAGCTAGTCATATATGAAGAGATGGAAATACCTGAAATTAAATTCATCTGGGATATGAGTCCCATGAGTGTGTATTTGGAAGAGGAAGATCGATATTGGTACGATTATGTCACAAGTTTGTTCGCTATTATTGGTGGAACATACACGACTTTGGGATTGATAAATAAGTTGATTCTCAAGATTTTCAAGCCAAAGGCATATTGATGCTGGCAGTGAGAATAAAGGTAGTCAGGCATAATAGATCCTTTATATAGATGAAAAAGATTGATGCATATGGTCGCCATTATGATATAATACCATCCAATATCCTCTTTTAGTGGCAGGGGAGATAATTTGGCCCATCCAACTCGCTTTTTCCACTCTGACCATTCAGAGATATATCGCCAACCGTTTGCTGTGAACTGTGAACAAGAAGTGTGAGATTATGAAGAATACTTTGCATTTCATCCATACGAGTCTACATACTACTATTAATAAAATTATGACATCTCAAATCACTATGTATCACACCTCTTAAGCCACGATGATCTTGGCCTTCTTTGGTCCTCCTAACATCTCCACAGTTGCAGCGGCAGCAACCAAAAAGTTTGGTACATCCAAATCAAACTTCCCAGCAGCCCATCCATCCACAATAAATCGTTGATCATTCTCATTGGGTTCCAAAGTCTTATTCTCTACCAAGTTAATCAATACCACCTTCTCTTCATGTGATCCATGGTGCATCTCAATGAAACCTCCTGCTTCCTTCACAGCCTTGGCACCCTGGTCAGCATCGAACTCTGGTCTAGGATATCCCATATCATCAAAGCGGCCAGTCAGCCAAAGTTTGAAGAAGCCGCATCCCATCATATCTGATGAGTGGTCACCGTGAACAGATGGCACGTGTCCCTTGGCGGCTACCTCCTTGACGATTGCCTTCAATCCCTCAATCGACGTGGTATGACGATTGTGTGCAATGGCATAGATTCCTCCGGCCATCTTGGGTCCACACATGGCCGTGTTGTCGGATCCACGTCCGTCAACACACTTGAGAATACCTGTTGGAGCGACATCGACCATACCCTCCATATCTGCGGCCTTGACGATAACTGCATCCCATCCTCGGCCTTCAAGGACGCCGACAATGTCTTCGGGTGTTAGAGGGGTTTCTTTGG
>JALLBH010000469.1:0-20046 GCA_036940005.1 Skeletonema menzelii
AACTACAGCAAAACACCAAAGTGGAGTAGTGAAAGGTGTGAATGTTGAATGACACCAGGGGGCTACTTAGCACCTGGATATTGTACAGAGTCGCCAAAGCAAGCTACAACTATTCACCTAAAGTAGATTATCTCAATCTTACCTACACATGCATTTCATGACAGAATACTTACTTCTCATACCAAACAACTATTGAAGGACGAATAAATCATGAAAGTAGTCGTAGCGTCAGCTATAGCGACAATACGATATCAAATATGGTACTCGGTGGTCTATTTGGTCTCACTCTCTCCACAACCGTCGCAGCTGGAGATATTCTACAGAATCCAAGATACTTTTCTGTTGGTGGCATTGTAACACAAGTCTGAACTTAACTCTTCACTCCTCCGATTGTTATGCACACGGCTTGTATTCGTGTCCACTGAACGCGAAGTTCAGTAGCAAGAGAACCTGGAGATTCGCCCAATTTTCCTTCCTTATTCTTGACTTTGATATCTCCGTTAACTTTTAGCAGCTGACGATTTGGCTCTTAAAAAATGTCGAGAGCGAGAGCCTGTGCATAAAAGCTGATGTTTCTTCCGCCGTGTTACTTGACTTCGATCTAAAAGTGTGTCTCTTACTTTCACATACTTATGCACACATCGTTCGTCATAAGTACAGCTGGTCGGAGTTGACTCCCTCACACCGCACCTCACACACCTCTTCTTGGCAGGACGGAGCTCAGAGTACGATAGCGCAGGCGGAGGTTGAAAAAGTCCGCGAACCTGAGAAAAGTCCGCGAACTTTCAGAAACTCCTCGAATTCATTCCCACTTTCGACATCTGCGCCATTCTACAGCTCTGTCCACTCCGCCCCAAAAGACTCAGCCCCTATCATCTAAAAATCTAACTCTGTCTTCCATGTGCTTCATTCTGCATGATAGAGACGTCGACTTTGCTGCACCCTTGCCGTCATTCTATGAACTACAATAGCATTTCGTGGAGTGTGCGCTCTGCCATTTCGAAACTTGCCGCCGCCGCCCCTTCTTGTTAATCGGTACCATACTTTCTAATACTACTACTTGTTGTTGTTCGTAGTACACAACTACACTTCATCAATCATGGCGGAAGGAAACGATTCTTCATCATCATCATTCAACAACGGTGGTCATTTTCCATCAACACCACCATCTCCCAATATCTCCTTCAAATTCACCGACAAAAAACGATCTCCTCCTCCTCCATCAAAAACGACATTTTCACGAACAACAACAGCAATAGTCACATCATCATCATCACCAACAATGCTACGACCATCCACACCACCACTCATTCGAACAACAACAGCAACTGACATGATTGACAATCTCAAAGTCCCCTCCGCCATTACCGATTCACCCTCCATTCACACACAAGTTTCGGAATTGTCCACTCCACATTCCAACTCTTCCTTGCGTACTCCCAACAATAGTAGTACTCCCAACAATACCAACAATAATAATAATACTACGAATAATAAAAAACAACCATTGAATTCCAAACAACAAACTGCCATGAACAATTTTCTCAATGCCACATCACCCACTGCCAAGACTGCCGCTTGGGATGAATTGGTACGATCACTCAAACAACCCTCCAATAACAATCACAATAACAACACCAATAATAATTCATCCACACGACATGCCAAACGTAGAGTGGGGAGTAACGGCAGTGTAGGTAGTAGCGGAAGTAATCATAGTTTGGGATTTATACAATATGGGGGGATGAGTGTCACGAGTGGTTTAACTAGTAAGGGGAGTAGTAGTATTGGTAGTAATAGTGTTTTGGAGATTCCATTGTCCTATGTTGGTGTGCAACCACAACCACAACCACCAAGTACAAACAACTTGAGTACAACTCCACCAACACCTACTGCTGGTGGTGGTGGTGGGGATCATAAACCACCATTGTTTCCAGTTATTACTACTAGTTCTAGTACTTTGTCAAGAGAAGTGCTAATAATGAAGTGGGAAGGTGGTGGTGGAGGAGGTGGTGGAGGAGGAAGAATGGATGCATTAATTTCACCATTGTCTGATAATGAATATTATGAAGATGATTATGATGATACACCGGAACAGAATGATGATGATGATGAGAATGATGATGATGATGATGAAGAGAATGGAGTATCAAGAGCATTATTAAATGTTGATGATGCTGAAGAGGAACTAGCAGTATATGAAGATGAGGAAGAGGAAGATGTGAGTGCGTTGAAGGGGGTTACGTTATTTGATAGTTTTATGTCCGTTCATGACCATGATGATGATAATAATGGTGGTAGCAGTAGTGACGGGGAAGGTACTCCTCCACCACCACCACCACCATCACTACCATTTCCAACAACTACTGCCATGCCAAAGCTTCCATTAACCAAAGGAGAAGAAGAAGAAGATGATGATGATGACAATAATTGTCTTTCTGTTCGTGATATGATTGGACGATATGAAACACAGAAGAAGAAGCATAAGAAGAAGAAGAAGAATGAATTGGAAGAGAAGAAGTCATGGTCACCAAGTATGAATCGAAGAAAGAGTGATCAATTGTTCTCGAGTCCTCCACAACAGCAGCAGCAGCAGCAGCGGAAGCATTATCAGTTGTATCCTCCAGAGTGGGATGAGGAGGACGTAGTAGATGAACCCAGTAGTCGTGATGATGATGGTGAAAATCAATTCCATTCCGAGTGGAAACAGCAGCAGAGTGTTGAAGAAGAAGAGCCGAGTCATGCTGAAATTGTCAACGCTACAACAGTTGCATCAACAACTGGAGTGACAGCAGCAACAACAACGACTACAACAGAAACACCTGCACAACGCTCACGAAAGCCAAAGAAAAAACTTGAAGATCAAATTCGATTGGTATTAGGTAGTAGCAACAATCATGACAACTCGCACGATGAAAGACGGGGTGACAATGCATCCGCTTCGGATATTTTACGTGAATTGAGTACTTCCAAGCAACAGCAGCAACAACAACAACAACAGCAGCAGCACCAATCATTGAAATCTTCGCCGAATGTAATCAATAGACTCCCACCGACGACTGTTTCATTTGGAAGTAACAGCAAACAGCAGCAGCAGGGAAGTGCGAGTGAGAAACAGCAACAATGGACATCGAAACAATCGTCAGTGGCGAATAGTGCCAATACTACGAAAAAGAAACCTGCATTATTGGCACCATCTCGACGAGACCTAAATAGCTTGAGGATTCGACAAATGGTTTCAGACTCAACCATGATGGCCAATAGTGATAATGATGGCGGTAGTGCACATCATGTCAAACAAACCACTACTGCCACTTCCATTGCTACCACATCCACTTCGACTACCAATACCACCGCTACACACGAGTCGCCATCGGTAGTACGTCCCGTCAGAGGTGGGAAAGGATTTTTTACTAGAACAGGTCCCTCCAATACATCCTTTGGGTTATATTCCTCCGACAACATGATGACAAGACATTATAATGATGATGTAGCTGATTTTGACTTTTATCCAGGACTGCGATCAAATACTAATACTGGACAACCAACAACACCTCAAGAAATATATGCATCATCACCATCCCGGGGTAGCGGTGGTACATTAACAGCACCCGATAATAGGCCAGGCTCACCCACCAACAGTCTCGCCGAATCCATCAATGAGTTGAAAGCATCTATATCAGAACTTAAAAATGCAGGAGTTGGGGGTGTGGGTAAGGCCACTTCCACACTGGTTTGGAATGAAAGTACGGGACGATATGTGATTCGGGATGTTGATGATGAATCATTTGATGATATGGTGAGTAGAGGAACTGCCACGAGAGAAAGTGATGAGGAGGAAGAAGAGAAGGAGGAGGAAGAGGAGAATGATCCGTCATACATGTTTAAACTGCCAGATCAAATTACGAGGGGAAGTGTCCTTGATGATGATGATGTTGTGGATGAAGCTGTGCGACTGGCTGCTATGGATGGTATGTCTTCGGCATCTACCTCGGTGGGTGCTGCATCCGGCGATGAGTCGTTGAATAACTTTTTGTCATCTCCTGGTGAAGAGCAGGAGGATGAGTTCTTTGTTGTCGAGAGATCAAATCAAAATACGGCGGATGATAAGTGGCGTGCATTCCAACTGAATTCTTCTTGGGGGGACACTGATGATAATGATGGCTTTGGTGATGACTTTGGAGACGATGCCAGCTTCCCTTCGGAGATACAGTGGGGTGCTAATGATTGGACAGATTGGGAAGATGATGGGGCAGGCAAACAGTTTGATAAAATTGCCTTCGTCTCGCCTTCATCGGTTCCAAGCAGTAATCGACAAGACCCATTCAATCCATTTGCTCAGATTGTGCTTCAGTCGCTAGATTAGTGTCTGGGAGATAGTTACTTGCACGTTAGAGTGTTGTGTGCGTATGCGTTTTGTTTGTTTGTATAGAATGTCTAAACAATAGGTTACATGTGATGTGACGGCATCTTCTCAAGATCATGTCTTAGTCCTTGCTCTAGACCCTCTATCGTATAGAGAGAGAGCCCTCAGCTGGTTTTCTCATAAAACAAATTGGTTGGTTTCAAACGCCATTGCTTCGATTTCATGATCTTCTTTTAACTGCTGCATTATCTCTCTTGACTTTCCATGATACTCCTCCGCTTTCATGGATGAAAAGCTTCCCATCACATTGTAAGCAGTAGCTACGTTCAACATGAAGGCATTATTTTGAGTATTCGTCTTCCTTATCTCTTCGATGACTGTGAGCATCTTTGAGCACATCTCTTCTCCCTCTGCTCTATCTGATTCACTCCTTTTCCCAACAAGCGCACGCATCCTGTCAACCATGGCGTGGAGGTACATCATATGGTCATTCTCGAACTCCCTCTTGACAAATATCACACGAGCTTTCAGCAAGTTACTGAGAACAACGTTTTGAAACTCTTCATTACAGTTAGGGCATCTTGTAAAGGATTCTCGAGTGACCATCATTCGATTCCAATCAGAAGCTTGTCTGCTTTTGTTCTCTGCGTCGGCGATCATGCATGAGAGATGTGCGAAGTCAGCTCTGCCACTCCGACAAATACAGTCTCGTACCAGTGGCTCATCGCCTCCTTGGAGACATAACCGGCAGTACGACCTATCGTCGTGATAGAATCCAGCAACGGGGGCTTTTCTCTTTTTGTTAGCCTCCTGCAGTTTATCTGCGTCCCTAACTGGACCGCAGACGACGCAGGTTAGGTTCTTGCATCTGCGATAGTGGCTCAGAACAACTCTGCTGTAGTTGCAGTGAGGGTAATCACATTTGTCTCCCTTGCAAATACCTTCACCTATGTGCTTCCACACCCGTTTCATTTCGGAACAGCGGGAGATTTTACAGCGCCCTTCAGCAGAGGCACAGTTAGCAGCATGATGCAAGAGAACAAGCCTCTCCCGTCGATTGTGCTGGCTATCACTTACTCCCTGCTCCCACCACCCACTTCCTCTTCGTGTATTCATTTTCGCAGTGCAGCTGTGTTGAATTAAAAATTTAGCATACGAGTGCAGAACTTGTACCATCATTCACTATCCGCAGCTGCAGTAGCCGTACTCTAGCTTGATAGCACATATTCAAAGTAGGAAGTAAGTAAGTAGGGTAGTATTACTGGAATGTGCGGCAAATGTGAGGAAGCTTTTTGAATTTTTTTGTCCCGTAAAAGTTCTTGTTTAGCGACAGAGTGACAGTCAGTGACAGTCCTGTCAGCGCGCGGTACTGCTAATGTCGTTGTTTTCTCGACTCAAACAACATCATATTGCCAGTTACAAAACTTAAAACTCATTTATCTTCATCAAGCCTATTCATTCAACCTTGTACAATGGAACATACTTCTCCTTCAAATAATCAAGAAAGTATTGTGGATTCAATTCCTCCCCCACCTCCGCTAGCAACAGATCATCCAGAGATTTGTATCTCTTGCCGTGGGTATGCACTCTCTTCGTCAACCAGTTCCTGATTTCATCAAACTCACCAGCTTTAATCTTGTCATCCATGTCGGGAATTGCTACCTTGCAATAATGAGCTAATTGTGCTGCCATCATTGAACCGAGGAGATAGGTTGGGAAGTATCCGATGGCAAGGCAGCTCCAGTGAATATCCTGAAGGCATCCTTTGGTATCATCCGGAACGTCAATGTCAAGTAGACTCTTCATATCAGCATTCCACCTTGCAGGGATATCGGCCACATCAAGCTTTCCGGCAACAACATCACGTTCAATATTGTATCGAAGAATGACGTGAAGGGGGTAGGTAAGTTCATCAGCCTCCACTCTTATCAAGTTATTAAAATCAACCGCATTCACAGCAGCATACAATTCCTCCGCAGAATACTCAAATTTGTTGTCATCTGTATTAAATGCCTCCACCAAAATAGGTTGTGCCCACTCGTAAAATGCTTTACTCTTTCCGATGTGACGCTCCCAGAAGAGACTCTGAGATTCATGTACTCCCATGGAAAGTGCAGAGTCGATGCTTAACTCAGTATCCCCGAGATTCTGTTCATACATTGCATGTCCTCCTTCATGAATAGTCCCCTGTAGTGGAAGAAATGACAAAGAACATAAGACGTAATGACATTGAACATAAGACGAGCAATACAAAGAGTAACTTACCATCAATCCCTGATACCACTCATCATCCGAAAATCTCGACGTAATCCTAACGTCCGCCCCACTCAAAGACATGGTGAACGGATGAACACTCACATCAATCCTCCCATGTCCCTCATCAAACCCAATCGCCGTAACAATCTTTTGACAAGCCTTCTTCTGCGCATCAATATTGAATTTACCCGATAGAGCGTCCAAACTTGGTGCATCGTCAGAAGCACGAATGTTGGCAATGAATGGTACCAAGGTGCTCTGTACTTGGTTGAATAATTCATCAATGCGGGAGGATGCCATACCCATTTCGAATTGATCAAGCATTTGAGAATAGAGTGACGCATCTGTATTGTCGCCACGTTGCAGCGATGCTATCTCAGCGGCTGTATCGAAACAATCTTTGAGTGCGGGGGCAAAGGAGGCAAAATCATTGGATTGACGAGCCTTGACCCATGCATGATTGGCAGATGCTTCAAGTGATGCCTTCCGGGCGGCCAATTCGTTGGGGATGCAGGTTGATTTAGTATAGGCGTCCTTTTCCAATTCCAAGATGCGTTTGGCTGTGAGTAATGCTTCATCGTCTGCTGGTGATGTCTTTAGCAATTCGGTTAGGTCGGCTGTGGCCTCTTCAATTAGTTGTCCGATGATGGGATCAGTGGATTTTTGATGGGCGATAGTTGCCAAGACGGCCAATTGCTTCCCACGAGATGATTGAGGTCGATCAGATTGCGGCATGAAGACTTGCCTATCATAATTCAGTACGGCTGATGCATGGTTAAGATGAGTAATTTCACGTAGGCGTTCGAGTAAATCATTGTACGATTTGGAGTGCTCTTCGAAATTGATTGTGGAGGGTGCAGCACAGTCGGCAGCAGCGGTTGTAGCAGTCATGTGAGCGGTGGTGGAAGAGACGAAAGAACGTTGAGTGACGAAGGCCGAGATGAGTACGTGACGTGCACTTAAAATCAATGAAGCACGGGCGAATTTTTTGAAGGAAAGAATCATAGCAGTTGCCGACGATGGAACGGTGGTAGGATGAGTGTTACTGTATTGTTGCCTCGCTTGTATGTATTGTGTAGACAAGGAGAACAAGTGTGGCTTACTCAGCATCATCGTCGTGAGAAAAAATGTCGTGGCGAAAGATTTTTTGCGGGTCTTTTCCCGCCATCTTTGCACCCAGGTGACGAAATGAAGAGCTCAAAGCTCACAAACGATGTCATTGACAGCACTTCTTGTCAAGAGGGCAGTGCATCAATAAGGAAGCCAGCCGCATTACTGACTGTTGGGAAACTGCCGTTGTAGCTACTGCCAGCTGCTGCTTCTTCTTGTAATAATCTCCGCCTTTGACTGCCTTGCAAGCCAGAAAATAGATATAATAATTGACGTGCACCAATCTACCTCTCAACCATCCTCCAAAAATAATGACCTCTCGAAAACGCCACCACCCCAGCCAACAACCCTCGCTCCAAACCTCAGCAACTCCCACCTACACCACCCTAGCCTCCCTCCGGGACAAACTCCGCTCGTCCAAAAAGACCGAGCGTCAAAATGCCTGCAAAGAACTTCTCGAAAAACTCCAAGACAAATCCACACTCAAACGTCTCGAATACGAAGCACAGCTCATGTTTGACACATCCATCCGACGCGGCGGGGGTGGGGGGACCACACTAGGAATCGCCACCAACATAAGTGATGGATCATCGCTCTACCCACGAGATCGAGTGTCCCTACTGTTTCGTAATCTTATGGAATCGGCAATAGTTGCCTCCCAAAATATCATTGAGGGCACTTCTGAATCCAAAACCAAACGTACCGCCAATCAAACTGGCCTTGTTAAAAAAACACTCAAATTCAAAGCCGATGACATATTATTCCCCTACCGTGTATTCTTACGAATTGATCCACAGGGATTGGAGGTGAATGATGGGGGATATAATGGTAGTCCACCAAGTTGGGAGGTGGATTGGAAGACGAGGCCACGGTATGGTCATCATTTGGATACACGTTCTACTACTACCTCTTCTTCCAGTAGTGGTAGTGGCATTGATCATCATCATCATCATGGAAGTAGTAGTAGTTCCAAGTCCAAATCCATCAATGTACACCACGGTGCCTTTTCCGCAACCTACTACACACCACACACATTCACAGATGACGATCGTGGAACACGTCTCTCCACCAAGGAAATACTCTCCTGTGTCGATTACTGTATTCAATATTTAAATGATGGAGATTGCATTGCATTGGCAGAACCAGAATTGTTGAAATGGTTGGGACATTTGTGTTCCAGGGTGGATTATGTGAGTGTGATGCCGTTGTATTATCAGGTGTCGCATATTTTGGAGGAGGTGGGACGGAGGATACGAAGGACGTTTGAGGTTGGTGGGAAGGGGAGTAATAAGAAGGTGGTGGTGCAACGGGAGAGTTTGAATCAGAGTGCAAGGTGCCTTAGTGCATTGGTGTACAATTTAACGACGAGGTTGGGGATGGCGATGCAACTTTATACACGGCCAGTGATTGAGTTGGTGGGTGTTTGGGCAGATGATGCGTGGAGGAATGAGGGTAGTGAGGTACGGAATGAACAGGAGGTTATAGCGCTGATACCATATTTGTATTCGGCCGTGACTCATCTGCTTGCGGCTCATCCGGAACAATCTATAGCTGTGTTGTCGGAACATGGACATGCGTTGTTACGTTTGGCACGGAGGTATTATACGAGATCGTCGGCCAATCAGGCAATGCGGGATGCGTTGACAGAGTATATTGGTGCCCATCTATTGGTTGCGGAGACGAGTGGGAGACTTAGCGGCCTTCCTGAGGGTGATTTGGGTCCTTTGGAGCCGCGGGGGGAGGAGGAAAATGACGATTGTCCTGAGAAAGAGGAAAAGGAGGACGATGAAGATGGTGAGGCTCCCTCATTGATTAAGAAGCAACGAAAGAAGAAGAGCGGGGCGACATTAGATGGGAAAACTATTCTGAGTTTGTTGGATATGATACGCAATGAAAAGGTTTGGGAGGCGATGTTTTCATCTGAGGATGATGGTTCGAAGAAGAGAAGAAAGAAATCTAGCCGAAGGAGCTTCCCTGGAGGAAAGAAAGGGATGAATGGGGGCAAAAAGTCACCGTCGGTATCAGAAGGTGGAGCGACATGGACTCCTTTGAATCGAAGACAGAGAAGATATTTGGAATTATTGGCTCGTTTGATACGCGTGTCTCAAAGACTTTATCTTTCCGAGGCCGAGGATGTTAAGGAAGGGTCGGTTGATTCGTTAGAGTTACTCATAGAACAAGCTAATGATCTGAGGAATCAATCAAGCATTGAAAAGGGAGAGATTGATATTGAAAGAGATGATGACAATGCACAGCCATCAGTAATAGCAGCACCAGATTCACTGGCTTGTAGCCCTTGGATTCGCATGGTGTGTCGTCACCTATACAATTTGAATCCAAAGCTTGGTAAAATGGTTCAATACGGAGTCAATGCGTCTCTTGAACATGAAATGGGCAACTCACAATTCTTCACACAGCACCACGGGTATTCTGAAAATTCATTAGCAGAAAGGAACGATGATATGGCCTCGATGGATCGTCTGCTGTTTGAATCTTGTCCCATGCTTCAAGCGCTGACTGTTGAAACTGCAGAGGAGACTGCACTGACCGAGCCTACATCTACATATGCTTCATCAACTTTTACACAATCCACTTCATACCTCTCCAACATCAAAGCCATCAACGGACAAGACTCTGTTCGTCCAACTCCAACAGCAACTCTTCAATTACTATGCGCCAGTGCTGAATCCTTTCCTCGTGGGGAGTGCTGGACATCAAGTTCACGAAGCTTTTGGTCAACTGTTTTGGATGATCGTCATTATCCAAATGGAACGTCGGCAAATATATTGGAACGATATGGGTCTTCTCCTGCTGATGTAGCAGCGGTAATATATCTACTCGGGACGACGTTAGAGCGCTTTGGGGGCACTGGTGGAGACGAAAATGTGCAGTTGTGGACATTGTTGGCATTGTTGAAGATGACTGAGTCTAGCGCTATCATTTGTTCGCGAGAGGGATTGGATAATACCTCTTTTGGGTCGTCGTCTGCATTAAAAGTCCTTCGAGTAGCGTGGCAGTACGTTTGGAAAGTTCTCTTTCGTTACGATCTTCGATACGCGGCGTACACACAGGGGGCATACGACTCTAATGCGGGGGAACTCGTTCTGCAGCTACTGACACAGATGATCCGCTACAACTGTGCAGATAGAATGACAATGATTTCTTGTAAACCATCGAGCTTGTCAGGGAAGGAATCGGCTGCGTCATTATCACCGTTTGTATTCGCTGAGCAAGGGCACGTATACAAGCTGCCTGTATTTGATGATACTGCTACAATCCTTTCAAGTGCACCTTTTGAGCTTATCACCGCTATCATAGACCATGTTGGTTTCTCTGATGTGGTCAATTCAAATACTGACGTCGTCGGCACAGAGTCGTTGAGAGATCCCGGCTATTTTCTATCTTTCTGCTTACGTTTCATTGAATCAGCCATGATCGATGAGCCGGAGTCTCATATTCAACGGTCATTCTTCCCTTTTGTAAGCATGTGTCTCGCATCTTTACTCAGCAATGGGTTTGTTGCAACAAGCGCTAGTACCTACGAGCTAGATGGATTGACACGCTTTGGGACCACCGAGGACGTAGAACCAATCTTTTACCGATATGATCATGATGGATTTGACGTCGAGTCTACCAACTTGTTTCATTGGCTTCTCGATGACTTGTGGGCTGAATCAATAGGATATGATCGTGTTAAGGATGTGGATACTGGATTATCGCGTCGAATAATTCAAGGAAGGGGTGCCCTCTTGAATAAATTCTTGGATTCTAGCTATGAAAGAGACAAAATACATTTTTATCGGCAAGGTGGTTGGATGTCTAGCAACAAATTTTCACGCTCTGCTGCCACGCTGCAGCTTGGTCATACGGCTCTGCAAAAAATCAAAACATTATTTGACGCGAAACTATTTCAAGTAAAATACGACGGTGAAAATAGCAGTGACGAAGAAACAGAGAAGGATACCGCCATTATTGGGGAAAATAATCCCCTCGTCTTTCCTCAGCTGACCGGCTACCTGTCGTTTATCCTCACAGCAATCGTCTCCGAAAATTTGAACAGTCAAACGATTGCAAAGAGTATTGCTGATGTCTTCAAAGATTCGTTTATGCCTGCATTTGATATTATTTTAGCAAGCTTGTCATCACTCGCGTGCCACCCCGCTGACCGGGTAGCTGTTTTGAATCATCTAAATGGGATTGTAAGAGTTTTAGTGAAGATCTCTGCAGTGAAAGAGAATGGAGAGTCTGCAATCCTACGGTTGTTTGGTGACCATGCCAAATCCTTCTTCAAACTGTGTAAGTTCATGCTGAAAGAACACAGGAAGGAAACTTATACGTCACAGTTAAGTCCGACATTGCCCAATGGTAGGTCACGACATGACTATGATTCTGATGACGATGTGATTCAAGCGCCAACCCAACGAGCTGCCACTTCCTATGTTGCCTTCGACGATGATAGTGACGGGTTGATGGACGATGATGACGACATGCCTGGCAGGAGTTCCCGTGATCGAGTGCAACATTTACCGCCTAGTAAGAGACGGCGAGTAGGCCAGGTCAGTAACGGGCGCACGAAGAAAGATTCATCCAGGATCAATGGCAGCGTTACCACCTATATCGATGCCCAAGCTGCCTTTTCATGTGCATCTTTGATGGTCATGTTACAACCTTCGTTTCAATGCTTAGAGTTGATTGCGGGGCATCTTGTTTGGCCAGATGAGTACGATGGCGAAGCTGGCTGTATTCCTATATCGAAGTCTCCGGACCCATACTGTGCAATGGTGTGCGCCTCTTTGTTTTGTCAAAAATCTGTGGTGTTGAGACGTGATCGACTTCTACTGACATTTTCTACGGCAGCTGATGTTGGCCGAGATGAAGACCAGACTTCAGCATTGATTCTCTGTGCTGACATGATTTTTCAAGCAAGGCGTCATTCGACTCCATCATCAAAGTATTTTATGTGTGGTCATGGAATCGCAGCCAGGCTCGTTGAAATCAGAGAGTATGGAGATTGTTGTCGCCCCATCAATCCAACAGAGAGTAAGGCGATCCTTGATGTATTGTATCCTGAAGGAATCGACACGGATAACGAAGATTATCGTAAAATGCGGCAATGGAAGAGAATCTTGAAGTTGAAGAGCTCCTACAACGCTGAGAAATTACGATGCGCTACCCTTGCCTTCCTCTTTGCCAAGTCAAATCTACACGAAGCTATCGATGAATCATTTTCTACCCATTTTGTCAAGGCTAGTCTTCGAAATATCGATGAAAACATCAGAGAGCTCGCCCCTGATGCTGCCGGCGCAGCCCTGGACTTGTACTCCGATTCAAGTCCGATTGTTTCAGAACTAGAACGCTGCCTCCCAAAAATAACCAACCCGACAAAGTTTGAAAAATGGCGTGAGTCCTTATCTGATCCAAAACTTCCAGACAATCTCACGGAACAAGATCTAGTCGCAATGGACGATGCCGTGATATCTTTTGAATTCCATTACATCGAAAGCATCGGACTTATTGCAGGTGCCGCGAAAGATGCAGCAATTTCTAGAGAAATGATATGGAAGCTCATTGAGCTAGCTCATCGCATACCATCTTTTTCATTGTTGTGTCTGCGGGCATTGAAGCGAGCTTCATTTTTACTCGGATACAACAAACTAAAAGACTTGTTCGACGAAAACATGCCTCATCTGCTTGTGAAGTGGCTTGAGACCCGGTGTAGCCTGCACGAGATGCCATTGTTGTTAATATCTCCTTTTGCGCTGGAAAAGACATGTCGCTATTTCCCGGTTGATATTTCATCTATGCTTCTACGCAATGATGGCTGGGACGATGACTATTTCACATTTGTTGACACATCAGAAAGGCTCAAAGAAAGGGTATTTTATTCTTTTATACAAGATGTGACTGATTTGTAAGTAAATCTGTTTCCCTTATCTGTTTTATTCTTTTGGCGAATCAACTCATCTGAGGTTCTCTCCTGCGACACAGCCTAATACCGTCAATTCTCTTGTCAGCATCGGAAGATGACTTCGACTCGATGAAGTATCTTTCCGAATGTGCCCTAATACTGACTGATGCTAAGAGTGATGAGAGTATCGCAAAAATTCTCAGGCGCGAGATCGCCGCAATTTGTGGATATATTTTCATCTTTTTTGACAGTTTGCCAAACGAGAGTGACAGTGCAATGGAAATGTTCAAGCGATGTGTTTCTTCGAAGCACATCGAAAAGGATGGAGCAAAAAATGCACACAAAGTGTTGAGGCATATGCTCGTCTTGCGCCGGAAAGGGGTATCAGTGGTCGGAAGCCCACCGTTAGACCTAGATTCTAAGACCTTCATCGACGGAATGAAGATGATATCCAAACATCTTCAAAGGCCGCAAAACAATGCTGAAAAGATAAGTTTTCTTGAATGCGCTGGCAGTAGTATGACCGAGTGTGTCGTGATCGCGAAGTATTGGCTCTCCTCTAGCCTGACAGTTACACAGCGAGAGGATTCGTGGAGAGTCTTTGAGCTGCTGTGCACCATTCTGGAAGAAACTTTACGCGACGACACAATATCCAATTCAGAGCTACGTTTTGCTTTCAATGCTTTCATCGTCATCATGTTGGATGAGAATAACAGCAAGCTTCTACCGTCAATATTGGATTCATTGAAGTGTGTCCTTGAATCGCTACTTCAAGAATCCACGAACTTAGGTTTGATTGAGGGTGTCTTGCCTACTCTTCGGAAGCTTTGCCTAGCGTTGCTGAAGGTGCATGAGAGGGCATTTGTATCTTTTTACTCAAAATGTAGCTCTTCACTAACATGCTTAGAGTTTGAGCAAAGATCAAGTAAGGGCTTGATTGAGAAGTCGGACGAAATGGACGAATCTTTGGATACTTCAGAAATGTCATCAAAGAGAGAAGAATTATTGAAGCATTTGATAGATTCAAAGGTTGCCGTGGAAGCAACATACCATGAAACTCTCATGCGTAGCTTCGACAATGTAGCAATAATGGCGAAGAGTGGAAAAATGTCTTTCAAGGACATCTTAGGGGCGCAAGATATGACTCTTCAACTTCACTCCGATCTCAACCAAGATCTCTTTCGCGAAATAAGTCGAAAGTATTCAATGGCATCTCTTTTCTCCTCAATTAAGCGTGAAGATTTCGATACCATTCCAAGCTTGCAAGTTGAGGCCGAGCAGTTTCTACAAATTATGAATGAATATCCTATCTCGGTTGATTCATTCCGAGCGAATGCAACTACATCAAGCGCTGCCTTCTTGCAAAGCATTGAGGCCCAAGCCCGCCTTATAGCCTTACGCCGATTGGAAAAAAGCTTAGTGCGGCACGATTCTACACAGTCATCTGTCGAACTCCCTGCTGAACTGCACAACTGGCTAATGAAGATATGCTATTCCCATGATCCCGAGGAAAGTCGACTGATCAGCAGCAGGTGTCTTGGCGAAATCAACTCTTTGGGCAGCTTCGCAACTCTCACGATGCCGACACAGTCAATGTCAATTCAGTCGCAACTAGCCAAGCACGATGGATCACCATATAAGGTCATGATGACAAACATTTTATCATCTGTCGCTGGTTTTCTTGATTCTGGATGCGCAGAAACATCACTTGTAGCGATGAAGACTGCGAGAGCCTTGCTCAATTCAGGCGCAGGAAAGGAATGCTGGAAGATCTTGAGCGATACAGACCAAGCACTGCTCCGTCCTTTCGTTACCAATGATGATGGGCAGCAGCACTCCAGCGTTCTTATCTCTAATACTTGTAAGGAGAAGCTGAAGGCTCGTAGTGCCGGACTTGGCGGTGCCAATCTTTGGTGTTTTAGTGATGGACTTTGGAATGTCGTTGAATATGGTGAAGGTTCTCGTGAGTTGTGGATAAAAAACATTGTTTGTGCAATCATCAGTTGCTGTCTTGGAAAGGATTCAAAAGTACGCAATAAGGGCTTCTTTCGTATCTGTCAGGGGATGTGTGCAAAAGAAGCATGCTTTGCAGCTGAGATGTTTCCATACCTGATATTTAGTCTACTCGACGCTGATCCAAGAGAAGCAAGCAAAGAAAAGAGTGCCTCTGCTCGAGACTTAATCCACTCGCAGACTGCGATTGGGACTGCAAAAGGACAAATGAATGTACTCATTTCAAATTGCTTCTCCAGTCTTCTCAAATTAGACGCAGAACAAATGAAGATATACACTCAGGCTATTAATGCCATCTTGTGTTCATTAGATTGGCTCAAGTCAATTACAGAGCATCGCTTCCTCATGGCAGACCATCAGAAAAATAGCTCGGTGATAGTTCCAAAAACAAGTAAAACGTCGAAGAAACGACGTTCGAAAGGTGCCGACGTTGATGACGTACAACCTTCTCCACAATGGAGAGGGTGCCTGTATGGGGTCGTCTTGCGACTTGATGGCGTTGATGTGGCGAAAGCGTGCTTTCACGCGAAACGTTATTTCTCTTCAATGTACTATGCAGAGATGGGCATGCAAAATATGGTAGGTTCAGGCAGCTTCTTCGAGCAGCTTTCTGGTGATAACGCACACAAAATTGAAAAGAATGATGAGGCTCTTGTCCGTGATATCAGTGGTTTTGGAGTCCCTTCGCGAAATGAGGAACAATTTGTTTTAGATAGAGCATTAGTTGCCAAGGATATCATCGTGAGGTGTCTGACAGAACTTGAGGCAAACGATGAACTAAATGGAGTTCTCTTGCAGGGCGCAGCTCTAAGCTTGAAGCAGAATATTTCATCTTTCACAACGCTCGGGGGACTGCGCAATGAAAAATTAGCTGCATTACAAGATCACGACATTCGTCTTGAAGAAAGACCGGCGATTTTTCAGGAAGGATTTGAGTCTATTACGAGTTGTCTCGAAGACTTGGGTCTAAACCACACGAAACATCACTACCTCATAGGAGTTGAAAAAGTGTTGAGCGCGGGCCAACAAGATGATGGTAGTAGGAACTTTTTACGTGAGAAATGGTTCGAAGATTCTCTGAATACAGCAAGTCGATGGGATGACACTCTCTTACCAAAATTGGATACAAATGATCAATATGTTCAACCCGATAAATTCCGAGACGCTCCTCCTTCGAAGTCTAATTCATCAAGTGGGTTTTATGAATCAGTGGTTCATGCTCTCCTTTGTTTTGGGAAGGATGACATAGCAGGAGGTTTAAACAATGTGACGCAGGCACGAAGGTCTATCTTGGCAGACATGGAAGCATTGGTTGGATCTGAATCTCAATCGAAAGGATTGGCTACGCATCTTTCAAGGTTGTCTGTGATTGGTAACTTGGAACTCACCGCAAGGACTTTGGAAGGAAAGAGTCCTTTAGCCTTCTTGCTGAATAGATGGGGCTTTTGTGACGAAGCAGGCGTCGAAAAGTTCGAGTCGTTACTAATTGAAAGTGACAATTATTCATTTGACATGAAAGATCATGTCACAGATGTCGATAACATTCTCGCCCGTAGAGTTTTCACTGAATTTTCTGTTCAGGAGACACAGTTGAAGCTTCTCATTTCAAAGCTTCAATCGGATGAAAATGACATCGTTGAGGCTTTGACTTCGCACGTGTTCAAATCTTCTCATATTTACCGAGAACTCGGACGTACAGATGCAGCTAATCTTTCACTCAGTCGGCTGCGATCGTTGGTGCAAGTCTTCAAGCAAAGAGGAATGACGTATCCAACCAATCTGCCACTGGTTCTCCACTTGGAAGACGCAAAACTGATGAAGTGCCAAAATGACCTCGACACAGCGGTAATGCGATGCAAAATAATCTCCAGCCATCTTGATAGTATTGAAGATGACGGAACAAATCTTGAGCTTCGTAGCTTCCACGCAGATTCGCTATTGCTTGGTAGCTTGTGGATGGCTGAACAAAATGTTGACGCTGCGACAACGATTCTTTCTTCCTTCCAGAAGGCAGCTGATCTGTCTATGAATGTGTACAGAAAATCAAAGACAAAGGATGCGTTGCACACATCATATATTCACAAAGCATCGATTGCGGCCTTCAAACTCGGAGAATTTGCAGCGAGTCTGTACTACTCTGTGGACAAGAGGATGTCAAGCGACGTGTGGAAAAAGCGTTGTCTTGCTGCGAATGAACGAAAGAAAGAGCTCAATTTGGCAATAACCGAAGCTGAAAACCTTGCAAAGAATAGGTCGAGGTCTAATGCGGATGAGCGGCTCTACATTGGTGCCGATAACGTGCGATCAGTGCTGGAGAGGGAAGTATCTTTCGATGACAGAGATATGAACGGCATGGCAGCCTCTCTGCGGCAATATTTGAAATTGTCTGTCGAATCATATTGTTCAGCACTGAAACTTTGCCCATCTTCAATTGCAGCAAACGTTTCATCGCACGTCTTTCAACTCGTGAGCTTGTGGTTCAAAAATTGTGCACGAGCAGAGACAAATGACGTCGTGAATGAACTCATGCAAGCAAATGCACTGGGCATTCCATCATATCGATTCGTTCCGTTGACCTATCAATTGTTCTCTCGCATCGATAGCACGCAAGACGATGAAGTAAATGATTTTCAGAAGATACTCCGCGACATTGTACTGAAAATTTGCAGAGAGCACCCGTATCATGGTATTGTTCAATTGGTCGCACTTGCAAACGGGAAACGTATTGGGGTTGGTGTGGACGGTAGAAATGCAGATACATACCTTGAGAATGTAGGCAGTTCGAAGGTTGATGCCGCTACGAGTATCCTCAATGACCTGCGCGAAGGCGAGGGATACATACCTGCGTTGGTGGAATCCTACACGACACTTTCTGATGCTTTCATTAATTTGGCGATGCTAAGCACCAAATCATTCGAGAGAAGGCAATTCAAAGGGCTCTCTTTTTCTCAATTCAAGCTCACTCTCGACACATGCTTTTCTAGTGGGCGCAGGGGATCAAAGAACACTTCAGCAACCAACAAGCCTGTAATTTTCACGAACCCACCTCCTATCAGACCTGATGCTCAGTACGGAAATGGAATAGATGATCCCATTGGAGCTGAGAGAGTCCTGAGCTTTGAGTCGAAATTTGACTTGACACCCACAGGGCTTCATCGACCCAAGATTGTCAAGTGTATCGGATCTAAAGGTGGTCGGTTCAAGCAGTTGGTGAAAGGAGAAGACGATCTTCGACAAGATGCTATCATGGAACAAGTGTTCGGAACTGTCAATGACTTACTTCGATACGAAGGTGCAGGCGGGAACGTTGCCATCAAACAATCTTTAGGAGCCCCTGCAATACCATGCTCCTCTCGTCATCTACGACTCATTACGTATGGCATCACGCCCTTGACCCCCTCTTGTGGTGTCCTTGAATGGGTTAATGACACTATGTGTTTCGGAGAATACGTTGATGATAAGAGAGGTATTGGTGCTCATAGTAGATACAATCCTGGCGAATGGGGTGATAATGATTGCGCAAAAATCTACAGAGCAGCCGCCGGAGGCACTGAGGAATCACGTCGGAAAGTCTACAGAAAAATTTGTGAAAATTTCTCTCCCGGTAAGACAAAAGATTCATTTTTACTTCTCTTTCATCGCAAGATTGCGATTCCTTATTCTCACTTGTGTTCACTTTTTATCAGCCTTTCGGTTCTTCTTTTTAGAATACTTTAATTCATCAATGGAAGCTTGGCATACAGCCAGGACAGCATACACTAGGTCTTGCGCAGTGAATTCAATTGTTGGCCATATTTTGGGCATTGGAGATCGCCATACATCAAATATTCTTGTACACACCAAGACGGGGGAAGTTGTACATATCGATTTCGGATTCGTATTTGAGCAAGGAAAGACGCTGAGTGTTCCTGAATTGGTACCATTTCGGCTGACACGCGATATCGTCGATGGAATGGGCCCGTCAGGTACGGATGGCGTATTCTTCAAAGCTGCAGAGGCAACGCTTGGTGTCCTCCGTAATAACGCAGACACTCTGCTTACTATACTTTCGGCAGTTGTGTCAGATCCTCTTTACAAGTGGAGTATTAGCCCACAAAAAGCAAGAGAGCTGCAACAAGAGCAAAATAGCAAGGAAGAGGAAGATGGGGATGGTGAATGTGAGGGTAAAGAAGACCCTTCCAGGCCTCCCTTGATGGCTTTCAATACAGAGGACGATGAGAATAGGAATGATGCCGCTGTGAGGGCCATCTCCAAAATTACAAATAAACTTCAAGGATATGAAGATTCATCTTCCTTTGACAAAAGTGTCGCAGGCCAGGTGAAGTTGTTAATTAATGAGGCTCGAGACCCAGACAATCTCGGTCTGATGTTTGGAGGATGGTCTCCATGGTTA
>JALLBH010000470.1:0-19669 GCA_036940005.1 Skeletonema menzelii
AAATAGCCTTTCGGCTACCCAAAAGTGCCGAAATAGCCAGGGGCTACCTGGCCATAGGGTTATCTACTCATCACAACATCATCTATCTATCAGACCCTTATGTTACTGTTACTGACGACTATGACGCGACGGGCGGAAGACGAATGACGAATAAGCGATAAATAGGCGATAATAAAAGATCGTTTGGGCTTATTATTTGCTACGCACGTGTGGTTGTTAGTGCGTCATCTCCCGCCTTATTTTTCCTCATCATCTCTTCCAACTTCGGCTCTATCCGACCATGTTACTTTTCTTCTTCTGCTCTAGCACTAGGGTACACACTTCATTAGCCTGCAGATCCATGGTTTCGACAACTCCAATGCTCCTCTTCCTATCTTCTGCCGGTGTCCGCCGCGCAGTCGGCAGTTTTGGCCCCTCCGTTGCCACTGCTTTCCTGAACGCGCCAGCATCCACTGTGATGCCGATGGTAACGAGGCAGCAGTCGCTTAATACGCGCTTCATGTCAACTGATGCACCTGCTGAGGAGAAGACAGAAGAAGAGAAGGCTGCTATTAAAGCTCAACGAGAGGCTAGGAAGTGAGTTTACATCACATGTCTTTTAAATAATTTGTTGCATATGTTCTGTTGACATCTGATGTTTGCTGTTCACTAAAATAACATCCACTGATCAATAAAATCCAGAGCGGAAAAGGAACGTAAAAAGGCCGAAAAAGAAGCCAAGAAGGCAGCCAAAGCAGCAGCTGAGGAAGCAGCGAATCGTATTGATGATGTGACATATCTCTCTGTATCAGAACAAGATTCTTATGAACCAATGGGAGATATGTCGATTGTGATGTCACGCAGCCGTTCTGGACGTGAGTTTGTAAATGTTGGCGATATTGGTGGTTCAGATGATGCAAAGTATGGTCCTGGAGAGACTGTGTGGCTTAGGGGAAGGTTGAACTCAATTCGCGTCAAGGGAGGTTCCTGCTTCCTTGTGTTGCGTCAGAACTCGTTCGATACAGTCCAAGCTTGCTTCTTCAAAGATAAGGAAAATCCAGATCTGTCGGCGAAAATGATTAAGTATTTGAAAACTCTTACAACAGAAAGTATGGTTGATTTGCAAGGAACAGTAGCTGCTGCTGATGTTAAAAGTGCTAGTGTTCAGGATGCAGAGCTTGTCATCAACCGCATCCATGCAGTATCGAAAGCTGATGCCATGCTACCATTCCTTGTCGAAGATGCGGCACGAAGTGAGAAGGAGGTGGAGGAAAGTCAAGATACAGACCGTCCATTCCCTCGTCTTGGACAGGAACTTCGATTGGACCATCGTTGGTTAGATTTGCGTGCCCCTGCCAATAATGCAATCATGAGGGTGCAATCTGCAATTTGCCAACTCTTCCGCGAGTCTTTGTACTCACAGGGATTTGTGGAGATCCACACACCCAAACTAATTGCTGGTGAAAGTGAAAGTGGAGCTGGTGTATTCACTACTGATTACTTTGGAACAACAGCTTGTCTTGCCCAGTCGCCGCAACTCTATAAGCAAATGGCTATTTCTTCTGATCTCGATCGTGTGTTTGAGATTGGCCCTGTATTCCGTGCTGAGAACTCCAACACTCGTAGGCACCTGTGTGAGTTTACTGGGTTGGATCTTGAGATGGCAATCAATGAACATTACATGGAAACGCTTGAAGTTGTCCACAACATGTTTAAGCACATCTTTGAGAATTTGGAAACAAGATGGGCAAAAGAACTTGAAGTTATCCGCACACAATACGAGTCTGAGCCTGTAACATTCACCGATGAGCCATGTGTTCTTCACTGGCCAGAGGCAATGGAAATTTTGAAGGAAAAAGGTTTTGATATGGGCGATGAACTTGGAGATTTGACTGGTGCAATGGAACTCGCTCTTGGTGCTGCTGTGAAAGAAAAGTATGGCACAGATTTCTTCATGCTTGACAAATACCCGTCAAATATCAGACCATTTTACACAATGCCAGATCCTGCTGATGCCCGCTTCTCCAATTCCTACGATATGTTCATCCGCGGTCAAGAAATTTGTTCGGGTGCTCAACGATGCCATGATCCTGACCTGGTGACAGAGATCATCAACCAGAAGGGAATTGAAATTGGTGATGGTTTGAAGACGTACATTGAATCATTCAGGCATGGAGTTAGTCCTCATGCAGGAGCTGGGATTGGGTTAGAGAGAGTTGTGTTTTTGTACCTCGGTCTCGACAATGTAAGGAAGGCATCAATGTTCCCACGTGATCCCAACAGATGCGCACCATAATTATTAAAAAAAGAATGCTGAATTATATTTATGACATTTGGATGGCTCCGGCAGCTCCTTGCAGCCCAACGTAGTAGACAATAGTCTTTACTGAAAACCAATATGTCCACCAAACTGAGCTGAGAAAAGCAAGCGTGTCGATGATCGGAAAGACTACTGTTGGAGTAAGTAGTTTGTGGGACGATAGGGATGATAAAACAAGACGCAACGGTGGCGAATCTTCATCAACAGTTGTTTTGCATTGTCCACTTTCATTGTCTTCCTCTATCGAGGTAATGCAGGTTGTGTCTGTTTCTTTCTGCAATACTGGCACAAAGGCCAATAGCTCACGACCTGTCATTGCATGTGATGTCATCACTGTTTCAATGCTATTACCGTCATCATCAGTTTCCAAGAGATAATTCACATGACGACCCAATGCACTCACACTACGAAACTCTGGTGCTCTACAAAAGTTCTTCTTTCCCAGTACATCGACGACTTTGTTATGGGCCCAATCTCTGAATGGAGTTGGATTCCATGAAGATTCAGACATCACCGCAGCATGCAGCAATAAATCTCCGGCTCCTATCTCGCCGTCGTCGTTGTTGGGTCTGCGTTTGCGATCAATCCAAGACATGTAATCGGCAGCATATGGTGGAAGCAACCCTTTCGGGGCAAAGACTGGCCGAGGTGCATTTTTCGGCTGAGATTTATGACCTACGCCTGGATGAGGATCGCCATTGCCTCCATACAAATGGGAAATCACAAGTATAGTGAAAATAAATGTTGGCCATGCCGCAAGACGACCAGCAGTGTACACAATCTTTCCATATCGGTCACTGAAAGGATCAACCTTCGAAGGTGCAGTTGTAGACTTTTGCTTGCTGGTCTTCGCATCACTTCCGACTTCACCTAAAGCTGCCATAGCCGAAGCCACTGTTGCTGCTTGGTCCAAGTTCGATTGCACCATTGTTCGGAACGTGTGGATTGAAGCTCCAACGAAACACCATGAAAGCGCTACTCTCAAAAACAGAGCACTGTTTTGTAAATAATTGCTCGAGAAAGATTTCTTTCTAACTCTATGCTTCTCTGCCTCTGCAAATTTCGTGTAGAAGAAGTATGTGATCATGATCACTAGTGGAGCTAGTCCTTGCATAAACAACATAGCTCTAGCATTCATCAGCTGGAACATCTCACTTGGATCAGTTTGTTTCTTTGTAGGAGATGGTGACAGTACATGAGCAGCATTACGAGCTGTCTCATTAATGGGAGTCATCATTGCTGATGCAATATAGCCATACATCAGCGCCAGTAGGATGAACAAAATATTCATGACAGTCTGGAGCATTACAGGTGGTTCGTTCATTGTGCCAGCGTCTGGTAAATTGATTACACCCAACAAGTTACCGAATAACATGATACGAGCCGCTAATTCTTCTATAGATTCAGTCAATCCATTCAAACCCAAAACACGCAGCAGGGAAGGTGTATGAAACATCCACAACGATGCTAGTGTGACCAAGCAAAAGGCCACGAAGCGCTTGGCTTTTGTTGGATGAATGCGCTTAAATGTGACTTTGTCGCCCTCAGTTTTTGTTTCTTCAATATCATCATCAGAGTTAGTTTTGTGTGGTGCAGATACCATTGAAGCAAGACGAATAACTCCAACCAACATCATTAAAAGCAATCCGCCAAAGAGAAATCCCTTGAAAGCTTCATCTCCATTACCCTTGACCAACACACACGCTAGCAAATTCTCAAATGCTCCAGGTAGACGACTAGCATCATCATCTCCGCTACGATACGGAGAACAGCAGTAACCATTCAACGGAGAAGACAATCTCAATGAACGAATGAGGCCAAACACCCAACGGGAAGCAAGGCCGATCAAAAAAGCGAATGCAAAGTTGAATGTCGTCTCAAATGCAATGAAGTATGGATTGTACACTAACTCTCCTGTGCGGATACGCCGTGAACGCACCTCCATTGCTTTACCACCACCACCTTTACTACTGCTTGGCTCTCTCTTTGCATTCTTTCGCGGAGTCTTCCCTGAAGCTACCTTCTTTGTAAACGAATCCAACTCCTGATCACTCTGCAAGTTCACCATTTCTGCATTCATATTTGACGCTTGATCTGCATATGGTGAAACCATCATATGAAGATGAGTAAAGATCAGTTCGTGGCAAAGAGACCAATGTTGCGTTCGCTTAGGTTTAACTTTTCCGGTGTGCACCTTTCCTTTTGGTGGAGTTCGTCGGGTGGCTTGTTTGTACTGGAGGTAAGCCATGATGAGAAGTGTGATGAACACATCTGGTGAAAGGAGGCTGCTCAGCCCTGATGGTATTGGTATCATTCTGCTTGCTGGTAGTATGATAGTATCGTCTCCCTCTTGTAACGAATGCTGGTTTGACCAATGAAGTGAGGCAACTAGCGCTCTCCTATCTCTTCGAGATTGGCTTTATGCCAATAATATGCAGCAAATGCAATGAGAGGGGCTGATGAAAGGGATCAGCTAAATTCTACGTTGGAATTACTACTTCATTTTGTAGCGGGAGGCTTTTCTCCAGCAGTCTCACGCTCAGTACTCATCACCTTCACCTTCAACCATGAGATTATCCAGCTCTTCCCTGTTACCGGTGGCCTTCTTGGCGCCTCGCGGACCCGTGCAGACATCTCCATCTTCACGACTTTACAATGATCCGTCTTATGGGTTGACAGAAGACGGAGACTTTGCAATTCTTGGAGTGAATGCGTATGACAATGGCGATGATGATAACTCCAGCATAGGTCAATCGGTAGGCGATTTGTCTTCTATACTAGCTGGCGTAGGACTCAGTACTGTTTCAACCCAGCCATCTTCAGCCACAGATGCTATACATACTGGAGTCGGTCAAAATAACTTTGGAACAACATCGTCATCAATAAATAATGCAATATTTGGACGATTAGACAGTAGTAGCATTGTGGGAATATCTGATACAAATAGAGGCAGTGTGATTGGAGAGAACGTTGGAGAAAGAAGTAATGGTAATGATACGCAACAACAAAACCAATATACAAGGAGTACTGCTGTTGATGAAACAAGCATCTCTGAAATACAAGAATGGCTGCTTTCTATCATGCCCGCATTGAACCAACAAGATGCTGAATCGTACTCGAGGGGTCTGGATGCTATTGGTTTCAATCCAGGATGTGTGACAATGTGTGAGTTGCAATTTGAGGATCTAGCTTTCATGAAAGTCCTCCACCGACGATATCTCTTCAATGAAGTAACTGGACATGAACACCCGTGGGAAGTGTAGTATCTAGAACTTTGACAAACTAATACAGATTATTGTTATCATTCACCAAAATCAACCTTATTCCAACTGCCCACCCTCTTGATTCCGTAGACATTGTTTAGCTCTAGTAGCAAATCTACTGCGAACGAAAGGCAGTTTTTGCCTAGAATTATTCGCAGATCATCATATACATTATCCCTTCGTGAATTCGTGAATTCTAATGCAGTTGATATAACATTGCTTGAAGTGACTCCATTCTTCTTTTCACTGGCAATTGATCCAACCGGTAACAATACTGTAATGCCTCTGCCATCTTGCTTTGCATCTGATGGGGCAGTAATATTCTTCGAATAAGTTCTATGCCTCAATTTTCCCGTAACAGATTGAAAAGAAGCCAGTCTAATCACTGTAGAAGGATCTGTTGGATTTTGCGGAAGAAAGTCAAGTCTGTGCAATTGTCTGTATGTATTCAGAAATGTCATTGATGCCAAGTTGTTCGTCTTTCTAATGTATATTGTACTACCTTCTTCTTTGCTCTCGATATTATCTTTGTGCTTGCCTGCGTCCTCTGCAAGAATTACTTCAACGTGCAGGGGGATTGGTGGACCTCCAATGAGAGGTGAAAATCGAAGGAAAACTTGCACATTGCCCTCGGTATCATGCTCATGGTTTGCCAGTGATGAGCTAATGGATGTATCCAGCCTAGAATGTGTGTATGCACAAGTACGACTTTCTTGGAAAGACCTGCGAGGAGTTCGACATTGTAATGCGCCATTGGCTGCAATCAGGGTAGCTATGAAGAGAAACTGTATATACCGCCGCGGTGTCATGCCCATTTTCAAAGTGCTGTAATTGTTTCCGCCGAATGCTGCGGCTGCGGAAAGCAAGTAGTCGTCTACCTCCGTTTACCGTACACCCTTCATCACCTCTCCTTCGTTTCATCGGTGCAAAAACTTTCACATAGGTAGGAATCAGTATCCAAAAGTGTGGATCAAACCCCCCTCCCCCGCTAACGCCATGTCATGCATGGTATGACAGCAATGGCAGTCGTCAACGACGACCACACCGCCACCGCAAAACAACATGAATCAAGCCATTGATAATGGTGACGCCGATGAAGAGAATGCACTTTTATCAATTCTCCGTCAAGAGCAGCAGAAATCAATGCAGCTAATGGAAGAGAGGCTGCGACAACTGTGGCTCAAAAATGAAAATAAAAAAACTATGCCTAGTGCAAGTACTTACTTCGATGCTACAGCACTTACTGAACGGAGACCAGATATGGCAGTTGATGATCAATACTATACCATGGTTGAAGATATATATAGCATGATTTGTGTATCTCCAGCGAGATCTCAATCGTTCGTTTACGCTACTACTATCTTCTTGGTAAAGATCCTATTCTATTCTCTAATATTGTCGTCAATTTTTTTAAAGGCCATAGTATTTCCTTCAGATATCGACGATTTGGCAAAGATTGCTCAATTTTTTATGCTTCCAATAACAGTGCTTGTCACGGACAGCGGAGTCCTCACTGCTCTGTTCATAACTGCACACTTGAAATGGTCGCCAGAAATAGAGGAACAAAATCGATTGGCTACGAGAAAGAGGTATATTTATGCCAACATTTTCCGCTTTGTCGATGCAATTCTGTATCAGGTAGTTGTGCTTATTGTACTGCTTCAAGCAACAGAAGTTCTATCTGTCTTTTTGAACTTTGCTGCGCTTAGGTTCTTTATGGAGATACACACCGTTGCATTTAAGGTGGCTCGAAATGGTTTCTTGTCAACACCATTGTACGAAGCAGCAGCGGACGTGCGACGAATACAAATTAGAGCAACAAAGTGTGATTCTACGCAGAGAACGGCAAGGATCTTTTTTGCAGTATCGCTTTGTATCATGTGCGGTATTTGGGTCTATTTCTCATTGATCGAGGGCTAGCTCAAACAACTTGGTAAAATGAAATGATTGTATATTAAAGTAATCAATCTGCGAGATGCAACCTGTCTCCCATTCATTTTGAGTTGGAAGCATATTCATCTATCATGCCACAGGCTGCCAATAGCAGTCCGTGGAACGGTGGACTAGGATTCAAGGGTCGGCTCTTGAACTCAGGATGGTACTGACATCCTACATAGTAAGGGTGTTTTGACCTGGGCAACTCTGCAATTTCCATCCTTGTTCCAGTTTCATCGCGACCTACAAACTTCAGCCCAGCATCGTGGATTGCATCAACTCTTTCTGGATTGACCTCATAACGATGCCTGTGGCGTTCAGAAACGACTGAAGCATTTTTGTACATAATCTGTGCTATGGAGGGACTGCCATCGTCGTGTTTCGCGTGTGTGAAAGCTGTGTTACGTGATCCCAACCTCATTGTTCCACCCATATTCTCCTTGTCAATTTCGGGCATAAAGATAACCACTGGGTTTTTTGTTTCTTCGTCAAATTCTGTAGAGTTGGCATCTTCCCAACCCAGCATATTGCGTGAATACTCAACAACCATGGCTTGAAATCCAAGGCAAATTCCCAAGTATGGAACAGAATTCTCGCGACAGAATTTAGCTGCTGCAACTTTTCCATTGAACCCTCTTGTTCCAAATCCTCCAGGAACAACTACACCATCAGCGCTCTTCATCTTTTCCCAAGCTGCGTTGTATTCTTCTTCTCCGCCAGAATCACTCTCAAAATCGTTTTCGAGGTGTCCTGCTTCAACCCAAATAAGGTCTAACTTCCGCTCAACGGCCATGCTTGCATGCTGTGTTGTAAAGTAAGATTCATGACGTCATTAGAAAGATAAGAGAGTTATGGTGACGTTGCAGAATCATGGATAAACCTACCTTCAGACTTTTAATCACACTCAAATACGAATCTTGCAAACCAGTGTACTTTCCGACAATCACAATCTTCACGGACTCCTTGAAGCCGTCCAACTTGAATGCCATACGGGCCCAGTCAATCATACTACGACTGATCCCTCCAAGCGTATCCAAATCTTCTTGACCACTGGCCAACATGGCCAATACCTTCTCATTCGCCACACTGCCCTCACAGAGATTCCACATGTTAGCCTTTTCCTCAAGACCATTCATAGTCAAGTCCAATCGTCCTTCCAATTGAGGAATACTTGTCAACTGAAGCTTCTCTGCCAAAATTCTGTGCAACTTTTGCTCCAACAACAACAAAGGCACGTGATACACATTGTTCACGTCATGAACCGACAAGACACAACTAGGCCCATCCACATGACAAAAGCTTGCAATCTTATTCTTGGTCGACTCCTCCAACACTTGCCTACACCTACAGAAAATAACTGTGGGACTCAATCCCACACTCCTCAAATCTCGTACACCATGCTGCGTGGGCTTCGTCTTTTGTTCTTCCCCCATAATTGGCACGAGGGATACAAACGTTAAGCAAAAGTTGGATGGACCGACACGAAACTGGAATTGACGAAGTGCCTCCAAGAAAACAGATGATTCAATGTCTCCAACTGTTCCTCCGACTTCGATGAGACAAATATCCGCCACACGTACATCCTTCTCGTCTGCTGATGATGGTGTAGCTGCATTTACACCATTTTCATCGACTGCATCCCAATGGCGATTTCCCTGATCATCCACGGGGACATATGCCACTTCTTCGATCCAATCTTGAATCTCATTGGTAATATGCGGAACTACCTGCACCGTCTTGCCCAAATAGTCTCCCCTGCGCTCCTTCCCGATGACCTTGCGGTACACTTTACCGGTAGTAATGTTGTGATCACTTGTCAACGAAATGGAGAGGAAACGTTCATAATTTCCCAAGTCGAGATCGGTCTCGCCGCCATCGTTGAGGACATATGTTTCGCCGTGCTCGAAGGGAGACATGGTACCAGCGTCTACGTTCAGGTATGGATCAATTTTGATGGAGGTGACACGAAGGCCACATCCTTGAAGCATTCGGCCCATTGAGGAGATTGTTACCCCCTTTCCGAGGCCGGAAACGACTCCTCCGGTAACTACAATGTATTTCATTTTAAGAAGACTTAGTGGCGGAGAGATGTGGATGTTATGCTGCCCAATTTTTGTTCTTTATTTATGTCAACATCGCCAGCATTGTTATGCATGAAATGAGTGGTTAGGTGCACCGTGAGAAAATGGCTATGATGGAAATAGCTCCCGTCCACGAAATTTAGCATTCCGTCTTCGCCCGCGCTCTCTTTTCGCCTTCGTTCATTTCATTTTTTGTGTGGCTTGCGTTGCAATGCTATGCAGAAGAGAGGTTGAAACATCACTGAGAGTGTGAGGATGCAACATCTACTTCTAAAAGCGGCCGAGAGGCTCATCAGTAGCGGCTGTAAGAAATGCTACAAACGTAGCATCCATGCATCGAACCTAACCCATCAAGCAGCGGGCAAACGAAATAAAGATCTCTTTACACCATCTCCATTCAAACGATCGAACAAAATCAATATTGATGATAACTTTTCAGTGCAGAGAGATTTGCGAGAGGGTGATAACACGTATGGTGTTCGTCGGTACTCGCTGTTGTCACGTGACAACGATCATGGTGATTCTACACAAAAGCCAACTATTATAGCATCCATTAATGCCAGCAAGAACATATTATTTGGGGCTCAACTTCATGCAAAACAATCTGGAGATTACATTGCTGACTATTTTGCTGCTTGTGAACCACTACTAGATATAGCTAAAGAAGATGCAAGCATTAATGGGCAGCAGGTGCAAGCATTAGCAGCGTTAAACGGACTCAGTTCGTGGGTGACTGAGTGCCTTGAACGAGACGGAGAAGGTAGTCAAGTGTTAACATCGTTACTTCATGGAGAACAATCTAATATTTTGCTAGGCAACGACAAAGAAGAACAGGTGAAGAAGCAAGGATCAACATCATCATCCAATCGTCGTGCAAGACAAAATGTGAAAAGACAATCAGCAAAGATCATTCTTGACAATGAATCGGATAGGATACTAATGGTCGATGCCATCAGAGCTATTGCTACTGGCGTACCGCGTCCAGGCCACAGTGTTGTTGGTCAAGGTACCTACCGTGATGGTGAAGAAGGCTGGAAAGCTTTGGCATGGGAATATTCTAATCTTGCAACTGTTCCTTTTTCTGCTTCCAATGGTGTGCCAGGTTTGGAGGAAGTATCATTGTACAAGTCGAGGGATGGAGAGGTGGCAAAAATTGAGCATTTAGCAAGCGTGGAGGCAGAGTACTTGAAAGTGGCAGGTGGTGCAATGGCAAGAATGTTCTTTGTCTGATACATCATTTAATTTGAAATACACTGGGTAAAACCCTTTACAACCTTAGTGCCTCATTGTATTACGTCTGCTTATCTGCGTCTTCTTCGGCCCGATTCAAGAGCAGGCTGATTTACGGAAGCAATCCGGCCGGAGTCTCCTTCCGATGAATCAATGTAACGCTCTACTCGTCCGTCTGGGTGCACTACCGTTCGTTCTGTTACAGTCTGCTTCACTCCATTAACTATGGTTGTCCTCGTCGAAGTTGAAATAGACTGCCCACCGCCAAATCCAGAAGATGAACTTGAAGAAGTGAAACTATAGGATGAATGCCCACCATTGTTGGTACTTCCAAATCGCTGCTGTTGTTGATTACCAAACATTGACATTTGAGACATTAACGAATCAGCCATACCAAAATGACTTGCACTAATCTGACTTGCATTACCAAAGATCCCTCCTCCCATGGAAGAGAAGAAGGGGTCGGAGAAGGGGTCCATTCGCTGTGACGAAGACCTACTAGTACGGTTGTGACCCAAGTCTTCTTCGAAGAATCTCTCGAAGAGCTCAAAAGGGTCAGTGAATTGAGCATGGCTGTCACTACCACGTTTACGACGTCCACCAAAAGAAGATGCAAAGAATGGATCATCAAAAAGCGAGCCACCACCAAACATTCCTCCTCCAAAGAAATCGTCATGATGACCTCTCTGCTGCTGTTGATGGTATGACTGCTGTTGAGAATGATGGCTGTTATCACGCTGCATCAACTCATAATCGTACTCTCTCCTCCTTCCTTCATCACTTATAAGTTCATATGAATTTGAAATTGCAGCGAATTTGGTGTGTGCTATTTTTCGCTGAGAGTCAGTTGCATGGGGAGGAAGTTTGTCGGGGTGGTGCAACAAAGCTAGCTTGCGGTAGGATAGCTTGATATGCTTGAGGGTGGCGTTCTTATCGACACCTAGTATTTCATAGGGGCAGGATGATTCGAGATTGGGACTGGGGTCAGTCATAACTACGGATCTTTGACTTTGACATATAAGTCGCTCAGTTTCGGGGTCGATAAGTAGGCTCGAATGCTTATTATGTAGCTGGAATAGGCTACTGTATATGAAGGAAAGGAACTCGATCGAGAGCGGGATCGATGACAACAACTGCCGGCGGCGGTCTGCATCGTTTTTGAAAATTTTTGGCGAATCCCTCTGCACATAAAACATAAAGTCAACACTTTTAAATTCACATCAGCATCAGGACAATGAGCAAGCTGCTGTTTCACCTACCTCGGCCGACAGTGCCTATATTTACCAGGGCAACGAAAGATGCTTCTGCTCCATCATGGACTGCTGCATCATCTGAGTTTCCCATCCGTCGCATCTATTGCGTAGGAAGAAACTACAGAGAGCATGCGATTGAAATGGGTCACAATCCAGACCGAGAACTGCCATTCTTCTTTCAGAAACCCGCTGATTCGGTAGTACTTTGCTATCCATCATCCATTTCCACTGTACCATATCCGCTGGCAACTTCCTCTCTCCATCACGAAGCGGAGTTGATAATTGCGATAGCAAAGGATGGTAGGAAAATATCTACTGACACAGCCATGGATTACATCTATGGATACTCGCTGGGTTGTGATTTGACAAGACGAGATTTACAAGCAGAAGCAAAAAAGATGGGTCGACCGTGGTGCAGTGCAAAAGGTTTTGATTCCAGTTGCCCTCTAACACCCATTATTCCAAAGGAAGAAATCGAGATAGGTGACGATACACAAATACAGTTAGAAGTGAATGGTACAATTCGACAATCCTCTCCGCTATCAAAAATGATTTATTCTTTGCCAGAAATAGTTAGTCATTTGTCGGAGCTATTTACTTTACAAAAAGGCGACTTGATTATGACTGGTACGCCTGCGGGAGTGAGTGAATTGAAAGTAGGCGATGATGTTTCGATAACATGTGGACAGTTATTGCCGTGCAAATTTGTTGTTGGGCCTCCAAACTCGTAGTAAGACTATATGTACAAGAAGATGTCTTTACCATCGCTGTGTTGTCATCATTGCATTGTCCAAAACCGCTATACCTGTACATGTTCCACATCCTCTTCCTGGATAGTTGCTGCTAGTTGGGCAGCAGCATCCAATGCCTGTGGATCCACCAACGCAGCGACCGCATCAGCGTCAATCGCTGATATGTCAGGTGGCGCAAGAGAATCCGCGACAGCTACGGCGGCGGCAGCTGCTGCGGCTGCCACATAGTCATCATCGTCCTCTCCAGTTGCGGTGGTATCTTCCATCTTTGCTTCCTCTTGAGCTGGTTCACCTTCTTCGGCTGATTTGAAATTTATATGTGGCGAAGTTTGTGTATCTACTGCTGCTTCTACCACTTCCTCCCCAGCCTCTGCCCGGCGCAAGCGTTCAACTTTTACCTTGTTCTCCCTTCGATACCTCATTCGCCTCCAAATATTCTTCCTCAATAACCAATCATGATCCTTCTTCCCCTTTTCATAGGTCTGATTGTACACAAACTTCTCACCATCCGGCAACGCCAGCCATTTCTTGTAGGATCTAGTTGCTTCCACTGCCGGCACATCCATCTCTGTCAAAATTTCTTGATCAGATGGTTGAATTGTCCCCGCAATACGACGTGGTTTCGTCCCCGACGGATTTGACGGTGGCATTGGCGGAAGCTGCGCAAGCTCCTCTTGTTCCCCCTTACTCATTTCCTTCTTGACCTTCCTACGTTTCTTCAACTCTGTCACATCCACACCTCGACTACTCGCCTCAGCTGCCCTCATTTTTTTAATGGCGGCATGATCCTTCAGATTGTTCCGTCTTGCAATCATGATACGTCGCATCAATCTTTCTTCATCGTCACCTTCACCCTTGATGAACTCTCGGCAGGCATACGTCATTCGTTCGCCTGGGGCGAGTTTTTCCCAACTTTTGAATGTGGGAGCTCGACGGACGAGTTCTTCGTTGAAATCGGGCGGACGCGGCCCCATCCTTGGTCCTGGCATTTTATGCTGAGTGTCTTTTTGGTCGCTTACAATAAAAATAAGTGTGTAGCTGTTGATTTCGTAATACCAAAAATTTGATGTTTGGACGATAACCGCGTAGGAGTAGAATGGAATCAAGCCTACTTAAAATGCTGCAAAGTGCACAATAGCCATGACATCAAAGAGACATTAGGTAAGAGACATTGATGAACAGATCCTTTGAAATGTCAACAATGTGAAGTTGGCCAAGACAACACCATGTTTTAAATCTGTCTCCACAGAACGCGGCCATCTCCACCTGTTATGTCACGACAGCGGCCGAGAAAGAGCCGGTCCGCAGCTAGCCGTACAAATAATAGTACAAGATAACATGATAATCCCAAACAATGTCTACAAAATTATTTCATCGTTGCTTGGGTAATGAGCACGGGTAATGAGCACTCACCATAAGTAGCCACTTGATTTTTGTTTCATTTCCTCCTTGCTTTCCCAAAATAAGCAACGGGGTTGGCGACGTTTCGTTGGGTTATTCTTTTTCGGGTGTTAATTATGTGACAATTATCAGAAATATTACATTTAATTGTGTCTATTTTCAGAGTGACAGAAAGGTAGACGTTTCTCAACATTATTTTTTCTCGAGAAAAAAGCCAATGCTCATCCGCTCATCGAAGATAAGTAGTAGAGTCAAGCTCTATTGCTACCTAGATGAGTACATATTGTAATAATCAGAGCTCGTTGCTAGCTTAGAGCTGTATGCTGGTAGTTGCACTGAAGCAGAAGGCAGGATAGAACCATAAGAAGCAAAGAAGGGGTCTATTCATTGGTGGTGCTCTCGAAAAAACGGCAAAGTGGTTGCTTGCGTGGAAGCTGTGCCTGAAATTATTATTATATTGTTTCGCACCCGGCAAAAGAAAGAGTGAGCCATGACGTGCTGCGGCAACCAAATCGATAAGTCCGAATACCTCGAGTACAACTATGGCAAGGGGGATAAAAACCAAGCGCCTCCCCGCATCCGCGCCAATGGGGAGAAATACATTGATACCTTCAATGAACAACCGTGGGCGTTATCATTTGGGACGGGTGAAGAGAAGGGTATTTGGATGAACTCGGGCGATCAGGCTGGGTCGATTATGGCCTCCCTTGTTTGGCTCCTCATGACTTATTCAGCTGTGACTGTCACCTTATTGACTGTTACGGAGGGGATACCTCCCATCCTGGGTATGATTTACACCGTCCTATGTTGTATGGCATTGGCAAGCCATGCCAAGACGTCATTGACCGATCCAGGATCTGTCCCCAGATCGGCGGTGCCCCAAGAAGAACAACGGAGGGAATCTCCCTCTCATAGTATGTGTGGGCAGTGTCAAACGTTCAAACCTCCCATGAGCCATCATTGTCGTATATGCAACCGATGTGTCTCAAGGATGGATCACCACTGCCCTTGGATGAATAATTGTGTGGGTGCAGCCAATTTAAAGCACTTTATACTTTTTTTGCTGTACACGTGGACTTGTGCGGCGTATTCCTTGACGATGTTTGGGTGGAATTACTTCTTTTGTGCTGATGATGATTGTACCTTTCATGTGCTCGTCATTCATTTAGTTAGGGCGATGACATTCCTTTGCATTGGTGCGTTTTTGTTTACATCGTCAATGTTGATGAATGTGACGTATGGGCTCATGACGGGGATTGGAACTATTGATAGGCTGAAGAAGAAGGCAACCAACACAATGAGCCAGAGTGATGAAGAACCCATTGCACTAAAGGATGTCTTTGGGATAGCAGGTTTTCATACGTGGTTTTTACCTGTTGATCCAGTGTTTGAGGATTATGATCGCGTGATGGGATACAGTACTCCGCAGAGACTTGTTCGAGAACAGCAATTCATGGAACAGGCTGCGGAGAACGGGCAAGGGGGGAGGTGATTGACTTCTGTATAAAGAAAAAGATTTATGTGTTGAACAAAATTAGATTAGGCATGAGCGCCAAACATTAGTATTGGCTACCAAAGGTATAAAGAATTCGTGTCATGAATGCCAGTTGTTTGTTCTTTATTGCTGCTTGAATGAGTTATATTATTAGATTCGCGAGTAAGCGTAAGGCTCAGGATAATACGGAATCATTTTCAAAAGATTGCATGCAATTTTAATTTGGACTTGGGTCGAGCGATATCAAGTTAGGGTGAGTATTATTGTTACCAGCATTGAGGGATTAGGAGTCAGAATCAGGTCTTATCAACCACCAACCAGAGGACCTCTACCCTCTACTGCTCTCGCCTTTTGTGATCCTTTTGGTGCGTGCCCTGATGAGCAGCCTGTCTTTCACCCCGCCCCTTCAAAAATATGGGCTAAAAAAATAATGGGCAGAATGTATCTAAGATATCGACACTACGATATACGCTATCGTCCAGGTTGCTCTACAATACTAAACAATGTCCGTCGTAGGAAATAACAGGGTGGGCATCCCCATCGTCCTCCTCCACGACGCCGAGGGTGCTGTCGTAACAGTCGAAACAAAACGTGGAGAATTAATACGAGGCCTTCTGTTCGAGGCAGAAGATATGATGAATCTTTACATTAAAAAAGCTGTCGTTCATGGACCAACGCCCGGTGCCAAACGAAAGGTAGATCAGATGTACGTCAGGGGAACGGAGATTATGTTTATAGTGTTACCTGAGATGTTACGGCATGCTCCCATGTTTCAAAGGATCAAGCACTGGAGGAAACACGGCGGTGCACCTCCAGAGGGAGTGGGGATGGCAGTGGGACAAACTGCGGCTATTTTACGAAAGGCTGGAGAGCGAAGACGAGGGGGCTTTGGTGGACGTGGAGGGGGGTTTGGAAGAGGTGGGCCACCAATGGGTGGAAGAGGACCTGGGGGACCTCCGCCGATGGGTGGAGGAATGGGTAGAGGTGGGCCACCGCCACCACAACACGGTGGTAGTTACTATGGCAGATGATGATGAGTTTCTTGCTTTGTTGTATAATCGATAGAGAAAGGCAAGGGCTTCATTTATTTTCATTTTGCGTGGCAATCATTGCTGATTTGAGCAGCGTTAGTGCTAGACCGGCGGTCCAAAAGGGGGACCAATTGAAAGTTGGTTGAATCTTCCCTCTTAGTAAGTATAACAACTTCGTAACTTGTTTTGGTACCACGAGATTCCCCAACAGCAACGATTCCAATAAGTAAGTATAATACAATAGGTAAGAGAATTTCCAGCAGAAACATCACGTCCATCGAGCAGTGAAGCGTAAGCGGATGAATCACTTGTTTAAATTTACAACCACGTCCTACAAAACAGTCAAAATTACAGTTGTTGAAATTGAATAGAGCCCATTGACTTGCTTCGCTGGTGTCTGTAATCAGCTTTAGCATGGCGTTTTTTGCGAGGAACTACTTGTTTTTTGTGCTCAATACCATGATTAAGGAGGAAAGCACCAAGGGCTCCGAAATAAGCCTCATGTTCCAAGAACAACGCTTCCATTTTTCCTTGTGACCAATAATCTATTGAATAAGCCAATCTTTGTTGTGATATAATGTTGTGCTGTAGGAATGTCCCAACGAAGTAGATTCTTGAAGTTTTGTACAATTTCGCGTTGAGATGTGCTACTTGACCAATGTTGTTCGTGACCATAAGTAGAAGTGCCCTTGCTAGATCCTCCTCCTTGATACCCTCTGATGGGTTCTGTTTCGACACCAGCTTACCAAAAGATGAAGCGACGATGTCTGACTTCAAGCCGAGTTTTTCGAGAGCATTACTTCCTTCACCGTAGATGTCCCCGACCATCATGTCAATCTTTGTTGGGTCTCCTTTCGAGGCCAGATCCAACACTGCACTAAAGCTGTCAGACCCAGTAAGCAATCTACACAAGCCCCAATAAGTACCACCCCCGATTGTCGATCCAGATATACGTTCATGCTTTCGAGGGCCGTCCACTCTCAATATGCTGACACCGGTCCCTATGGAAACTAGCAAATAAGGATATGGGTCTGAAGTAACGGGTTCACGCTGAACCTTCTTGGACGTCCACCATTGATCTACAAGAGGCCGTCTCTCTTCAGGAATCTCACTAGGATGCAATGGGTTCTCTAAAGAAGAGTCTCTCACAATGTCTTCCTCACACCCAGCTGACGAAGCAGACTGTGTCTTATAGTTTGGTGTTTTTGGGACTTCGCTTGGTGTCGTTGGTGGCTTCAACATTGAAGAGAATAATTCATTATCTTCTCCTTTATCATCAGTCTCTGGCTCCCAATCACACGGCTTAAATGTGTAGCACTCCCCGTCAATATCGCACATGACAAACTGCATCCCTGCTACCAAACTATCCATTTCACCCTGTTTTGACATTGTTATTCCCAACACCGATTCCCACATATCAGCAAATTTATGGGCGCCACCTCCAGTAGCCCCAATTTCTTTTATATTGAGGTGGAAGTCATTATACAACATTAATTGCATTGCGTTGCCCATTCGACGTGTCTCGAACCGAATGAAGTGGAATGTTCCTTGAAGGTATTTCGAGTAGTATGATAGATGTTTGTCTTTCACAGCGGTATCGTAAGTGTCCAACTTTGATGCAAATGAATAAAAACTGTCCAATGCCTCTTCTTTCTTTCCCATCATGCTTTTGGAGAGTGTCGACATTGAACTAGATCTCTTCATTCCAATTCTTACATTAACGTTTTCATCCTTCTGCACATGTTTTCCTTGATAAGTGTTTGCATATTCATCTAATCTATCTGGAACCGACTCTTGCCTCGCACCGATTAATCCCTGGAGATCTTTATCAGAGTCTGCATCGTGCAGTTTATTGCTTTCTCTGCGTGCTTTCAGGACCTCCCTAGCAGAAGCAGCGTTGGTGTAACGCTCATGCCGATTTAATCCCTGCTCATGAGTTTCAGTCCGCTTATATTCGTGTGCCTGCTCTTCAAAATAAACCAATTTTGTTAGCGTACCCCCAACATCGAGCCCAAATATTTCTCCTATGCAGGGTCCATGTTTGTCATTAGCTTTCACAGAGTTGTCACTACTGTCTTCGAAGTATTCTATATTAAGGAACGGTGATAACACAGATTTCTGAATTGTTTTTCGAATCCTATCCCATGGCCATCGCATTAAACTTTTGCTTAAGTCAGATACATCATGACTGGCTTTGCTATCTTCGTCGCTGTCGCCTTCGTCTTCATCACGTCCCGATGATATTTTGTGATAATAAAATAATGCAAGAGAGTTCCACGCTAAAGATGCAGCAAAGAATCCGAACGCAAATGGCAGCCACGGCCGGTTATTTGTGCGGCGGAGAAGTAGATCACTACTCATGCTAAGCCCATCGCAACTAATAATAAAGTTGACAGCACGAGAAGGAGTATCAAGAAGACTACAATTGACCAGAGAAGCAATAGATAATGCCTGTACGTATCTCTCTTCCTCTTCCATCCAAAGCCAAAGGGGGGTGGAAAGTGAATAAAGTGGGAAGTCCAAAAAAAGAGTTCAGCGTTTTTTCAAGTTGAAGTTGCTGTCTGATTCGACATTTACAATCATGCAGAATCTAAACAAGTTCATTTGTACTGATCATGCAAACTCTTCAATCATCAGCGTTGAAAAGCAGCGTAGGTGACCTGATGAAGTACATTTTGTGACTACAACTACAGAGTGCACCAATTCTTACAATAAATACTTGTTCAAAACGTATCTGCTTGCTACATCTTCGTAGGCGGCCTGACGAGGCACAATTTTGAGGATGTTGTGCTCGTCCTAATCGCTCAATATGGCGATTAGAAGCTTCTAGTGCGCCATCTAGTTGGTGCCAAAGGGGCGGGTGAAAGGAAATATGTTGGAATACTGCTGTTGTGGATTGCATAGTGTATTTGAGGCTCAACACAACGAG
>JALLBH010000471.1:0-19959 GCA_036940005.1 Skeletonema menzelii
TAAGCATAGTAGACATGAGTTATTGCCGTGATTGCTTTTCTTCCACCACCAGCCATTCGGAATGCGAATTCCACGTCTTCTTTTTCATTTTTACGGGCTCTCTCTTCGTCATCCCAAAGTGTGCATATTCCCAAGTTGTATCCAGGTACTATGCAAAGCTCATTGAATTCTGTTTCGTTCATTGACTTGATTATGACACCATTCACTGCAATTTCCACTCTATAATCAGCAGGCTTTGGAGGCGGAGGAGCCTTCAGATGTCTATGCCGAGAACCCTTCCCATTATTTACCGCCGTCCATCCTTCTGTTCGCATATTGCTCTCAAATGGCCACCATGACTCCATCCTTGCTAAGAATAGGCCTTGTGTGACGTCTTTCAGGTTGAATACCACCCATCCACTTAGGGCATCACCATCTAACCCGCCCCGACCATCGTTGTGGCCAGTCATCAGACAATTTGATGATTTATCACGTCCGCAGACAGCATTTGAAGTTCCGTCGCAATATCCGATGTGACCATTTTGCACTTCCCAACCTTCGCCTGGGACAATCGATCCTGAATCATCGGCTAAACGTCGGCTCAATGTGGATGTGCGGTGGTTTGTTGCATTTCTGAGCATGCTACTTGGACCAGATATATATGAATGCCGATGATGACCGCTCCTCATTGTCTCTACCGATGCGGCGCCTGCTGATATTTCGGATGTAGAAAGTGATCTTCTCTGACTCCTTGGCCTTTGCGGCAAAGACCTAGCAATCATTGCCACATCCACCTCTCCTATTGGGATACGCTGCTGAGGTATTCGAGCTTCGCGGCCACCATAAACTTGCTCTGTTTCTCCTCCAACCATGATAGGGACATAACCACTTGGCGATGGTTTCAACAATCGACGTATGCTTGACTCATCTCCTCTGTACCGAGGAGTCCATTCCGTAGCCCCTCTCATTGGTGTGTTACAAACTCGTGGAGTAAGTGTCATAAGACCACCGCAAGGAGTAGCGGTAGCATTAGCGCTTTTTAAAGCATCCCTAATCTTCTTCTCCTCTTCAGCGAGGTGCCAATATTTGCCATCCAATGGACTGCCCTCTGATACAGTCGCCTTTAACCAAATGTTCATTGCTTCGTCCAGCGCACGAAGAAACAGAAGTGTCATCCGACGGGCAATGAGTTGATGGGCACGGTTCCCCGGATGCCACTTCGCTTGTCCACCGTAGCCTTTATTCTGTTCTGTCGGCGGCGTTTCAACATCCACTCGATCCGTCCAACAAGTTGCATTATACTTGAATTGAGTTTGACCACACGTTGGCACGCCACCCTTGCAAAACAAATGTTGCAACGCATGGGGAAGACTCGCCGCCTGTTCAATGCTTTCAGTCTCTGCCAAATGAGGATTACCACTCGTCACCCCACCCACATGTGCACCCACCTCCTTCCGCAATGCATCCATAAACCCTTTTCCACCACCAATATCAAATAGAATTGGAACACGATGACCACTCAACAACATCATCCTACCAAACACATCTTGCAAGGCCCCCTTTTCCGTCATACTCGAATCCCAAACCATGAAATCCTTCTCTCCATAAATATCCCCACCAGCCAACACCGCCTGCAATGTCCCCATTCCACCCTGTGCCAAATTGGCAGTAACTAGCACCATACCCAATCGATCAAAGACTGGTTCCATAACATCATGGAACTGCATCATATAACTCTGAAAGAAATTATTGCCATGTCCCGCAGCAGCACTATGTCCACCCAAAGTAACAAAGAAGTGATCGTTGGTCATCATTGCATTCAATAATTTCTTGACTAATGCATCGAAGGAATCTTGATAGATCCAAGCAACGCCAATATCAGGACCAATGCCACTAATTTCCGAAGCTATATGCACACCCAAATAGACATTCCTCTGACTAATTTGCTCCGATGTTAGGGAGGACGTGGCCCATCCATACTCTGCATAAATCCCCTCCCGAACACGATGGATCAATGCTTTCGCCTCCCCAACAAAGTTGGTAATGTAGTCACTGTCAGTCTGCCATGAATCTTTTGGAAAGTCTTCTTTGGAGATTTCCCCGTGGAGTGGATTACCATTCGTTTTGATGGAGGCCCAATCGACTACTGGACGGGATTTTCCCTTGTTTTTGAATGGGTAGGGATCCTTGAATTTCCAGTAGCCATACTCGTTACGGATTAATTGTAACTTTCCATACCAATACGATTGTTCCTTTTGACGTTCCTCTGGTGTCATTTTCAGTCTTTTATCTGTATATGGCGATAGTTCATAATTGTCATAATCTGTTGGAGGGGTAATGGCATTGCCATCTTCATCGGTAGGGTTGTCAATCATGTAGATGGGGTGTACTCCACCGGTTGGTGCGAGAGGATATCCCACCCCTTTGGGTTTGAAGTAGTAATTTGCACCGTAGATATTTTCAAAGGATGGTTCATGAAAGCCAATTATTTTGCTAAAGCCATTGAATTCAGTGGATGTCGAAGTAGTAGATTCAATGGGTGTTGAATATGACGACGACGCAGAGCTGTCAGAAGCAGCGTTGGAATCATGATGCACTACCACTACAGTCTCCACCGCCTCCTCTTCAATACTAGTCTCTACGTCTGAGGCGACAATTACCAACATGGCCACAATCATGGCAAGCATGGCCAACACCATTACCTTATTTGACAGCGTCGTTTTGTCCATGAAATTTTGGACCACGGCAAATTTCGATGAAGACGATGCAACTTTGTTATTCCGAGATAAGGAACGTGGCACACGGTAGGCTGTGCGTGAAAAGCGGGATGGTGTGGATGGTGGCTCGAGACCGTTGCCTAGGTCATGATCGGGTGCTGATCGAATGAGGCTGGTAAGTTCTAAATCGTTGTCTTCTGGAGGATCCATGACTTGTGACCATAATAATAACTATGCCAATACTCGGCCGATTCTTCTTTTGGTTATTGGTGGCGGCCGGCTATCGAACCTCTCTCTCTCTCTCTCTCTCTCTCTGAGCATGCAGTCCGTTACAATGGCATCATTGTGGCTAGCTTCTACTTTGATGTTGGATGTTGGAGTCTTGATGAGCCCCCGGAGAAGAGGGAAGTGTGGAGGAAAGAGGAGATGAAAAGCTGTCATCAGCATCATTCATGAGATATTAATTCCTACGTAGAATATCTCGTAGGATCTCAAGAAGTGACGAGTGACGACGTGTTCAACTACAACTACCATACAATGATACTACAGTATTGTATCCCTCCATCGCATCCTCTCTATCGTAATCTCCCTCTCTCTATTGTAGAGAGAGAGTTAGAGAGCGAGAGGCGACGGCGATCTGTGCTGCACTTATCACTAAAAAGCAGTAGAGTGCAGCCACGGACTATCGAGATGACGTTTGCAAAAAATAAAAATACCAATGCACTAATAATATCCTCTCGCAAACTCCTTCTCTTCACAACAATAATCACCATTGTCCTATTGGAAACACGTGCATTCTCCACCGAAATATTCCAACAGGTCATCACCCAGCTAGGAACTGGTACATTCACGCCCGAAGTATTGACACAATTGACTGCCCAAATCCAGGCAGAGGATGTTGCCGCGTCGGGACTGGGATCAATTCTCGGTGCCATTACAGCAACTGTGGGCAGGAATAATAATAAACGTAGCAATAATAGCTATAGGGGCATCATGTCCATCGGTGAAGGTGTATCAACCCTCCTAGGCTTGGCCAGTAACCCTCCTAGTATATATGACTACGAAACACCCACTGAAGTCGAGGGCAAATTAGATTTAACCCCCGAGGAACAATCACTACTCGAACTCCTTCAAAGAGTACGTGATCAATACAGCCCTCGAACCACCATTCGAATAGCGGGGGGATGGGTACGTGACAAACTAATCTATGGTAAGGCCACCCCCTCGAGAGATATTGATTTGGTACTAAGTGATACGTCCGGGAAAGAATTTGCCGAAAAGGTATGTCGATACTTTGATGAGAAGGGGGAGGATCATGCCGAGGTTCATATTGTAAAACAATCTAGTAGCAGTAAGGGCGAACAGGCAGAACATTTACAAACGGCTAGTTTGGTAATATCAGGCTTTGACGTAGACTTTTGTCGATTGAGATATGAAAAGTACGACAAGGATAGTCGTATGCCCACCTATATAGGAGTCGGGACGGCCGTGGAAGATGCATGGAGGAGAGATCTTACAATTAACGCGTTGTATTACAATATTAATACCAATCAGGTGGAAGATTTTACGGAACGTGGGATTAAGGATTTGTTATCGCAGACTATTGCTACGCCAAAGAAGCCGTTGCCGACGTTGCTGGAAGATCCCATGAGGATATTAAGGGCGATTAGGTTTGCGGCACAGTTGAGTTTTGATGTGTCGCCGCAGTTAATACGAGCGGCGAGGGATGATAGAGTACGGTATGCCTTGCAGTACAAGGTTTCCAGAGAAGCTATTGGGGCTGCGATTGATGAAATTTTCCGTGCACGGGTTCGTGATCCGAAGCGCGGTATACAATTGCTAATGACAACCAATTTGATTGATGTGGTGTTTCCATTGGAGGCACAACAGCAGGATGGGGATGAACCGCTTAGCATTTACGCAATACAACAGAATGAAGTCAAGTCCATGGCTATATATTCCATTGGCCTAGAAATATTAACAAGAACGCAAAGTTTGGTGACAAGAATTTTTATACAAAAGCCCGAATTAGAATGGGATATATCGAAACGACGTCTACTTTGGTATGCGGCATTTTTCAAACCAGTCTATGGAATGATGTCATCTAGAAATGCCAGCAGACGAGGCAAACGGCAAGAATCGGTCTTCTATCAGCTGTTGGACGCTTTGAAGCGACCAAAAACCGATATGCAACTGATTGAAAGCATTCTTAAAGGAGTTGACCCACTGCGAAAGATGATTGCTGAGGGTATAGATGTTGATATTGTCCAGGCGGCACTTGGTTCTTCGGAGGGTCGCCACCTGAAATGGGAAGAGTTGTCAGATTTACGGTGGAAGTTATACAAAACTCTCAAGCCAATAGGTACCATGTGGAAAGAATCGCTCTTACTTGCCTTGGCTTCATTTCCAAATAGCATCGACAATGTCAACACATATCATGAATTGGTGTGCCTAGTCGAAGACAAACTACATCTGAAAGAAATTTTGGATGACAAGAACAAACCGAGACCATTACTAAATGGAACTCAAATTCAAGAATTTATTCCAGGAGTTGGCGGCCGAGCCTTTCGACATATTATTGAGTCAATGGAGGAGTGGCAAGTGAAAAATATTTGCGATGATGTGGATCATATTAGTGATTTTGAACGGAGTCAGCTGGAGGGAGAGCTTATTGAGTACTTGGGTACTGCTTTTGCTGAGTACGAAGAGAGCATGAGAATCACTGCTACTAAGTAAACATGGAGCCGTAGAGTATAGTACGTCTGATTAATGTAATGCTAGTGCAATAATTTCACATACCCTTCGTGATTAAAATCATCACAATGAATCTTTCAATGTAACTGCAGCAATGGCTTTCTCCACATCTTGAGATGCTCTCAACGAAAGCCAATTTTCACACGCTTCATGAGCCTCACTTATCACTTCTTAAGAGCTTCACATCGGTGGTAACGCCAAACACAAAGTAAAATGGATAGGTAGGTGGTATTTGCGTGGTATTTGGTAGGAGTACGTACTTATGTAGTATTTGACGAGGATGAAAAAGCTCATTCTAATTACCGGTCCTTGAACATGTTGTGAGAGGGTGAAAAAGGTCATTCTCATTACCGGTCATTGAACATGTGTATCGTGGAGCTGACCAAATTTTCTCGTAAAGTGAAACTGGCGCCCAAAGTCCCGAAGAACAATCATGTAACATCAACTTCTTTCAAAACCCGCCCGGCCCCGTTTTGCATTCGTATCAACGAAATTGAAGCGACAACAACGACATCAAAACAAAACCAAACGTACACCCTCGATGAACAAAGAGGGCAAGTAAGCAGCAGCATGGAGATAGACTTCCCTTCCTCCTCACGAGAGGAAGTAGTGTCACCAGAGGAATTATCACAAGATGAATTGTTGCGATTCCTCGCCACCCCCTCCCATCAAAACGAGGATGTCGAAGAATCCATCCTTTCCGGTGTCACATCTACCTCCTCTCGTTATGAAGGAGGGGGGAGCTTATTATGGCCTTCCACTGACGATGAAGGCAATAAAAAGAAGAAACATCATTCTAAAAGGAAGAGCAGTCGTCATCGCCGCCGACAAAGGAGGAGGCAGGAACGTACCACTACCGCTACTACAGAGTCACAAACACAAAACCCGCGGCGACGTCTCTCCGAGTCATCCTACACTTCATCCAATTACGAAGTGGGTGCTGGTGAAATTGCTGTCGATTTTCCTGCCGATCGTACCCCCTTTATTCGACGACGGTATAATAGCAGTGATGAATATGGTATGAATGATTTTCTTGATGAAAGTTTAAATTTAGTTGTCACTGAGGGGATGAAAGAACAACAGCAGTCGTCTTCGGGGGCAAGTAATGAAGGGAGTAATAATAATATTAATAATCGACGGGGTGGTCCAATACGACGTCGGAGCAGTTTAGGCTCTCGTGGCAGTTTAGGCTCACGGAGCAGCGTGGGTTCTCGTAGCCGTAGCAGTGACTCTTTGAATAGTCGACGTATACGGCGACGTGGTAGTATAGGTTCTCGCAGTAGTGCAGGTTATGATAGCAACGATTCCTCCGCAGATGCATTAAATGCCTTCTTACATCATCAACAGCGGTCATGGTCACGGGGGCCTGAGGAATTGACTAAATCATTAGAAACGATACATTCAGAAATGTCAGTGACACAATCGTTACGGGAATTGGAATTACGACGATCGTTACGTGAATCGTTGTTGAAGCGGAATAAGTCCATGAATAATTTGGAAGGAAGGCCACGCACTGGAAGTCGTGGGAAAAGTTTGGAACGTAGTCTGTCAGAGCGTAGACCCAGCATGGGCAGTTTAGAACGTCGGCCGAGCGAAGGCGATTTATTAGAAGCGGAAGCGGAACAAAAGAAAAGCTTGGTAGCCGCACATAATGCCACTGTGGCAGCGTTGCCAATTGTAGGATGGGATGTGGAAAATCAGTCCGACACAAGTTCATTTTTGGGTTCTTCGGGAGGAAAGGACGATCCACAATCGGGAGGGTTGCAACGAAGTTTTCGTCGTGCAAGTTTCACAAGCAAGGAAAGTTTCGAACATGATAGTGCAGGTCCAGAACATCATGGCTCCATCCACCCAACGCTAGTGTCTTCATTGAATAATAATAATGCGGACAATCCAAATCCGGATGGACAATTCTTATTTGAGGAATTTGTCTCGAGGGGAAGTTTTCAAAAGAAATCCAATTCCATTTTTGCAGAGGATGGCGGTAATAGTAGGGGACAGTCACCAGTGGAACCACCGTTAATAATGGAGGAGGAGTATGACCCACGTAAACCGTGGAGGAAGGCACCAGCTGTGGCAGTGAATTGTAGGAATCGGCGTGCGACGAATGCAACCTTTCGAAGTTCTATGAATTTATCCATGAATTTTGAAGATTTTTTAATGTCAATGGATTCGCAGCAGCTTGAAAAAGAGGTCAATGGCGATGATGAGGAAGATCAAAAGGATCAACAGCAGCAACAGGAGCAGATTGATTATAATACAGATCAGGACAAGTCGATGCCATCGTCCAGATCTTCACGATCTCTAGAGTATGCACCAGATACCCCTACAGAAGCAACTGCCGCAGCGACTCCTGTTGTCAATGAGTTGCCATCTAATTCTCCTATGGAGGATGCATCTTCATCGACAGCTCGGAGAGCCCACAAGGCGGACGAAAGTACAGTGCTATCCTCCCTCGCTGGAGACAATGATGACGACTCAGAGTTGACTGAATTACGACATGCACAGGAGGCATTATTTCCAATCCAAGAGGGGGGCTTCAAGAAGAAATTGAGTGAAGGGTATGACGATGCATCCGAACTTCGTCATTCAGAACTATCCGATGCAGTAAGTGGGGTTAGTTTTGGTATCGATGCGTTGGAAAATTCTGAACAGATCATTGATGATAGTGAAAGGAAAGTGGCACATCGAAATGATTTTTCATTGGATATTGTTCAAGAAGAAGACGAGAGGATCGTTCAAGAGAGGATTCTACAGAAGAAGGAGCAACAAAAGCAGCAGCGTATAGAAGACATAATTTTGGAGCAGGAAAAGCTACACAAACAGCAAGAAGAGGAGGAAGAATTGGAGCGGAAGCGGAGGATGAATTCTGAAGTGGAGATTTCGAAGCGCAGAAATACGTTATCCAGTGATGATTTTGGTGCAAATCAAATCCGAGAAGATCTTCAGTTGGATGATCTTCCATCCTCTGCGGGAGATATTTTCAATCGCCGGAAGAAAAGTCAAGATGACAATGATACTTTTAGCGATTTAGACAACATGGAGGCCAATGTGACGACATCGAAGACCCGAGTATGCATCAACCATACGAATGAAAGCATAGAAGAAGAGTTCGCGACTACGAAGCTTGAAGATATTGAATTTGGTCACCGAGAATCCAAACTCTATCAAGATGAGAATGATTTGGATGTAAGTGAGTTGGGACTACTATTTGAAGCCAGTCGCAACGAGGACATCCTGAAAGACGACAGCTCAAGACACTCGGGATTCACAAGTTCAAAGACTGGCAGTCGCAGTGGCAGCAGAAAGACTGCGAGCACGCTAGAATCTGCAATGAGACCCATTAAAAAAGTGATGATGAGAAGTGCTTCAACTTTAGATACAAAGGCTACGAGTAACATTCGGAGAAGGAATAAGCGTCTGTGGAAGTTTTGTGTTTGGAATTGTCGAAAGATTACTATGTGCGCTATTTTGTTGATTGGTATATTGGTGGCAATTGGAGTCTTGGCGTGGCTTGGAGCGGTAAAAAACAAACAAGTAGTCAAAAACCCAGGAGAGGATGGCACTGTCGACAAAGAGACTGCGACCAAAATAAGTGGCGATGGTAATGGATTGGAAGGAGTTGAACAGCCGTTGGTGGCAGAGCCTGAATTCATTTTGCAGCCGCTGATGAAAGGGTCAACATATTACCCTTCTTTGTCGCCGTCTCAATCATCATCTCAACCTTCAACGCCTACATTAGTTCAATATGGCCTGGGAAAGCTAGAACCTTCTCCTGTCAATGACACCGCTTCCTTGGCTGGTGGTTCCGCTGCTGGAAATGAAACTGATGCCGACAATGGGGCTCCTGCTATATCAGCATTTGAGTCCTTTGAAGCCGTTGGACCCCCCTCGACTGTTCCTTCAGTATCCCCCCCAATTGCAGCAACGCTATTTTTATATCCGACGAAGCCACCGGTCTCAATCAATGTGCCAACGGTTGAAACTGACATTCTTGGTGTAATGACGTTCAGTGAACCAGTACCTCAGGATTCAGAAGCGAATTTAATTATGTTTCTTGACGCATTGAAGAAGTCCATCCGATCTGCAGTGTCTCCATCATTAGATTCAGGCGATCAGCTTCGTTACGTAGAAATCATTTCCATTAATGGGAAGGCGGTAGAATCACTCCTCATTCGTCGCCGTTTTCTCGGGCGTTGGTTACAAACGGGCGCATCAGTTGTTGTCTTCAACGTTGTTATCCTCACCAAATGCGATTTCTCACTTTGCACGGACGTAGACGCAGTTGCAGATGATGTGCTTTCTCGAGTTCAAAATGCGATGACGACATCAGTCATTTCAGGCGCTTTTGCCTCTTCACTCAATGTTGCAATGGTATCTTCCAGCGGAGGCACTATAGAGTATGTAACTGCTGTAGAGTTGGGTGACTTTCGTGAGCCGACAGTTTCTGTTTTATCTCCCACGGGAGATTATCAGGCCAATGAGACTTCCACTACCGATATGATGGCGCCTGATGATGTTAATTCAACCACAAATGGACTATATTCTTCTACACTCGTTGGTAACCAAGCAAACGTTACAGATAGCACGACGATTGTTGATGTCGACCCAAAAGCAAATGAAACAAATTTAACACTCATTGTCAACGAAATAACCGCAACTAGTGCAAACGAATCAAGCACGACTAACGCAACAAGTATCACTGACAGCTTGTCAGAGGATGGGAATGAGCCCTTCACAACCAACGCAACAGTTACGGATAACAATGTTACTTCAAATTCAGTAGTTACAGCAGGCGAAGATGAGACCATCGCATTGGGAGACAATGCAACGCTGCCGCCTTATCTAGGCAATGGCAGTTCCACAACTGATGGATTGGAAGCAAATGAAACTCTCCCCAGCTTTGCAAACTTGACAGTAGGAGTAACCGAATCCTTGCCTGCAGAGAGTGCGGAGAGCTCAACAATCACATTCAATGTTTCGGCGTTAGATGCATTATTTTTCCCCAGTCCATGACTGCGACCGTGTAAACAAGCGCATTTCATATTGAAAAGGCAGACTGGTTAGCTCAATATTACATATCGATTCATTCATTCATAAATTAATCGTTTGACATTCTATATTATTCTTGAGTAGTGAGTGCAACTATGCTCTTAATTGTTTGGAGACATACAATCCATGTAATCCCACACGCGCATTCCATCACACTCTTCCATCAGACCTTTCTCAAAGTACAACCCCGTACTGCTCGAATCTCTCAAATCCGATTCAACATCCAAAACTGCCTCCTCACCTCTCCTTGGACGCAAGAACAGTGGAGCACTGACCCTGGGCTTATACTGTTGGTTGGAAGCTCCAAAGCCAAATGCCGATGGTGTGGGAGGCTTGGGCGCAATGACACGGTGTATGCACGTAGGCACTTGCCCGTCAGATAGGAGCTGGAGGAATTCTCCAGCTAATGCAACAACGTGAATACAATCATCGTCATTACTGGACCCATCATCATCCAACGAAGCTGCAGCACCACCATTCTCATTCTCATCTGTAACAGTTGGTTTTATCGGTCGAACCCACTCCCCCCGTTCTGCAAGGTCATCACTCTCAGCATACCGCGATGAAGGACACCAAACTTCCAACCCTGCAATTTCCGGCATTGGAATCAGGGTCAAAAATGTCGAGTCCACATGTGGCCAAAATGCAGCATCATTCTCAGCATCTTCATCTTGTTCATTATTATTTGCTGGTTGTTTTGGTTTCAAATATCGAATGATACGTTGATACGAATTAGACATGGTATCTGCAATCTCTTCATGATTATCGGGTATCATGTCAACCTTGGCAGTAGTACTACGTGAACAATCATCCAAAAGTTTCTTTGTAGATTCATTGTCCATCCCCAAAACAGCCGAGGTAATTTGTGACCCTATATCGAATAATGTATTCATTCCACTATGTGCGCGGCTTAAACTTTTCGTTCCAACCATGTCACCAACCTCGAGGGGTAATAATAGTGGGTCCTCATGGTCCTCGCCAGGTATTAGTTTGGTGTACAGGACTTGCATCTTGCCCTCTTCGTTGACATCGTGATCAAATCCCGCATGTACGTTATTGGCAATACGAAAGACTCCTAAATCCTTTAGTCTACGTGCTGCCTTAGTTGTAGCACCATCATTGGCATCATCAATCCCATTCTTGTCGTCATCACCATCATTATCAACTCCCTCAAAGAAGTTATCGGCAAAATCCACGAGTCCACGGACAGATGTGGCATCTTTCCCTGAGAGACGAATAATACAACATCCCGATCCTGAAGAGCGACCATGTATACCGTCAGATGCTGGTATTGTGCCCTGTTGAGTGTTGTCGTTTGCCATGTAAGCCTCACGAATATCTCGTTGTGATGACATGTCATAGTATGATGCAGCAACCACATCATTGATGTTTGCACCGACATCACTGGTAGTCTGCATATCTAAACATGGTATAGTCTCATCTGAAGTATAATGATCATCCAACCCGAAGCGATTACATCCCTCTTTGGAGTTTAGGATGCGTTCATTGATTCCTCTGCCAAATTGACGAAGTAGTGGACGGTCTTTTGTGGTGGTAGCTTTTGCTTTTCGTTGTTGCGTGATGGTGGGGGATGATAGTGACAGGGCGATGGCTCTTTGTGGTGCCGCTGCTGCTGCTAAGAAGAAGAGTAGCAGTGCTGCTGATTGTAGGTGACTGTTCATCGTCATGCTTTTACTTTCATTCTGGATGGAGGTATTAATTGTAGAGAGGTTGCTGCAAATTTATGTTGAAGCTAGCTAGCAACACCGTTGACTCTCGTTGACTTGGTCGCTTCGTTGACGTGCTTTGTTCTTTGATTTGACGGCCACGCACTTCGGGCATTTATGACGTTAGTAAATCCGAATAAAGGTTCAAAATGTCCACATCTTTTGAGAGATGGATGTCTCTGGATCAATCACGGACGGCACTTACTTCCCATTCACGGTCATTCTTCTTCTTTTCTCTTCATTTTCATCTTCATTCTTTACTTTTCATCATCTCAAAAAATAAGACGATGACCATGAAAAGATCCGCCCAAGTTGGCAGCCTCGTTGCCGTCATATCATCTTGCCTACTACTAGCCTCTATACTCACCACTCGCCATGCATCCATAATTACATCATCAAACGAAGAAAACCCACTGTTTCAAAATGAAGAACAATCATCGCCGCCACTGCGACGGCTGGTTCATCCGCAACAAAAGAAAATGACCCGAAGAAGATTGCAAGAACAAAACCAAACATTGGGTCTTCCTCCTCCCCCCGCCGTAATGAACGATGTGGCACCACCCAGGTTAGACGAAGATCAGAAGAGGCAACGTATCAAGGCTTTTTTGGGAGGGATATATCCACATTTGGATGATGATATGTTTCCAAAGTATCTGAGAGATACTATGCCCAGAGAGAAATTATCTGTTATGGATGTATGGGATTTGGATAAGGATGTTGCCTACTTTTGGCATATTCCAAAGGTGCGTTGTTGTATTTCTAATCATTTAATTCTATCTATGGCTACACATTATTCATCATGCTCACGATGATATGTATCTCAACACTACTCATAAAAATCAACAAAGGCATCTGGAAGCACACTAAAGAACATTATGAACTTTTGCTTCGATCTCAAACGTGCCGAGAACACAGACGGCTTACCCTCTATGGAATTCAAACGCAACAACATCTTAAACATGGATACTACCTCACCCGATGGTCTTGATAAATCATTTGAATACAGGGAAGAGATTTTCAATTCGGGCGTTGATCTAATTGTATCCAATTATTTCTTGGCAGGTGCTGCGTTATTTACCGAGAAACATCGAGGACGAACATTTACTGTTCTGAGACATCCTATTGAAATTGCTCAGAGTTTGTTCCATTATCGAAAGAAGGCAAAGTGGGAGCGCACGTACAGAAAAGATTGGAACAAAATTACCTTTGCGGATTATGCAAAGAGTGACAATTACATTGGGAATTGGGTGGTGCACCAATTGACTGGGACAATGCCATGGGTGCAACTGACCGAGGAACATTTGCAGCAGGCGAAGAATGTATTAAAAAGAAAGGTGTTTGTGGGCATTGCTGATCAAATGGACGAGACGGTGCGACAGTTACGGGAATATTTTGGTTGGCAAGAGAAGGAGCCATTCTGTGCATTCAATTATCTCCACAGTAATCCGAGCAATACCAATCCACATCCTCTCATAAAGCGTGGGTCTGAGACATGGAATGTAGTGGCAGAGAAGGAGAAGTATGATCTAGCGCTGTATCATTATGCTTTGGAATTGTTCGCCGGTCAAAGGGAGATGATCAGGATGAGGAAGGTGTATCGAGATGGGACTATATGATTTGTCGTCAAAATAAATGAATGTGGAATGATAATAATGATGTAACAAAAACTTTGAAGCACGATAAGTCTGTGGGCCCTCCAAGAGCGAAGTTATCAATATAACTTTTACCAAACATGAACAGTACATACTGTTCCCAGACCGCACTCGCATAATGCAGAAATGATTACTTTGACGATGAAGACTGTCCTTTTTCGACGTCAAAGATTGTCAAATAGGAGCAAACATTCTCAATGACAGCAGAAGCACCGCAGTAGACCCGGCTTATCGCCCTTCTCTTTCGTTTCGTTGTGAACCCATCTTCTTCAAGTTTTGCCTTCCACAAAGCCAGCTCTAGCAATGACATCGCTTCCTTCAACACTCTGTTGTGTTCAAGTTTGTAACCTTCGATTTTGAAGTGAAGTCTCTCCATCCATTCCATCATTCTTGTAGTCTTTGGGCCACGTTTGATGCTAGGGAGAATTGAATTGATTCGTTTCAGTTCTGTATTGATATCATCCGACCACTTCTTTAGTGTAAGGGAGGAGATAACTCTGTGTACTACACCAGTAATATCGATTGAGTTCAAACGGTCACAACCATCGAAAACTTGATGATTGGTCTAGCAGATGGGTATTTAGAGGGATAGTAATGCGCTCCAAAGAGGTACAGCTGCCAAATGCTCTATACCCAATACCAATCCTTTTTCCAGGAGGAATGACGAGCAATTTCATACCTGTGCATCCGAAGAATGCCTGCTTCCCCAATACCTCTAGATTCTCCGGTAATTTGATCACAGACAGAGAGGTGCATTGACGGAATGCTTCTTCACCAATGACGCTGATACCCTGGGGGAACTCGATGTCGATGAGATCTTTGCAGAAAGCAAATGCCAAAACACCAATGACGGAAAGATTCGCCGGGAAATTAATACGTCTCAGATTATTGCAGCCGTAGAATGCTCCATACCTAATCTCTTTGACCCCATCGTGAAGATGAACTTCCTCCAAATGTAAACGCCCCGAGAAAGCTCTATCGGGGATTAGTTTGCAGGATTTATCGATACGCACTCGTTTGACTTCATCTGGAATTCGTTCCCCTCTCACCCCAAAGTAGACGAAAACTTCGTCATTTGCTTGCATTGTGAGTTCAAGTGCATCGCAACTCTCCGGATACTAACACAATCAAGCGAGATGAGGAGAGGACGCGGAGGTTCGATTTCTAAAAATACCTCAACCTACGTACGTAGGAATTTGTACAAAATCCTCCGCCATAATCATCGACATTGGGTCATTTTCACAAAACCACAGCACAACATAACACGCACGTCCACAATTTGAGGAGCCAAGCAGCGTCGTAACAGGTGCAGCCACAGCAACAATGAGCAACAGAGGAGAGTCAGCTGCGCCACTAGCACCGGGGACAAAACCAGCTCGATCGGTTGATGACTATTACAACATAGCCTACGAAGAAGGAACTAACCGATGGCAATTCTGGCTGATCTTTCTCTCATTAGGAATTGCCAACAGCGGCGACGCTACAGAAATCAGCTGTATGAATTACATCCTTTCCCATCCTTTGTTTAAAGAGGAAATATTGCAAAAGGGAGCATATGGAGAAGATTATGGGGGAAGAGGTGCAGCGATTGCCTCCTCAATATTTGCTGGCATGCTGATAGGGGGTATTGTCACGGGAGCATATGGAGATAGATTGGGACGTCGACCGACTTTACTTGCTGGTCTATTTTTGAACGCTACCAGTGGTATTGCAGCGAGTATGGCACCGTCAGCTGTAGCCATGTGTGCATGCAGATTCTTCGCAGGTTTAGGAATTGGTGCTGTATTATCATCACTTATCACACTTGCAAGTGAATTAAGTCCGTCAAAACATCGTGGGTGGTATATAACCATTGTGGGAGGATTTTGGACACTGGGTTCCGTCTTTATTGCTCTCCTTGCCTTTATTCTGTTTGGGAGAAACAACTACTCTTGGAGAATTTTTGTTCTGATCGCTGCATCTCCCACTCTTTTGGGAGGAATACTTGTGTATGCCTTCGTCCCTGAATCTCCACGGTATTTGGCATTGCATGGAAGGTATCAAGATGCTGCCGACGTTGCCAATCATGTCGCCGAGTCATTTGGGTATATCGGAGAAAAGTTGAGTGTCGGAGAAATTCGAGAGCATTACTGTCATCTGACCGAAGAGAAGGATTATCTTCTTCAAAAGAATGACAATGCAATGAAGAAAATTAGAGATTTGTACGGCAAAACCTTGTTGTACAATGTAACGTTGCCTCTGCAAATTGTTTGGTTTAGTATGTCATTCGGTTCAGGTCAGTCTCCAGTGTACCGCTTGTCATGTCGATTTGCTAAAATACTCACATTTGCTCTTCGTTTGCAGGTTTATGCACTTGGATAACAAAATTATTTGAGGAAATTGGACTATCTGACATTTACTTGCAAAGTTTGTACTTTGCATTGGCCAATATTCCCGGCAATGCACTGGCCACAGTATTGGTCGATCGTGTTGGGAGGAAAGCATTACTCTTTGGCAGCATGACAAGTGCGGCACTGTGTTTGGGATTGGCAGCACATGGAGCCAACGACGCAGAGGCACGGCAGTTGCAAGTCATACTGTCATCATGTGCATTCCACTCCTTCCTTGTGACGGGATGGTGCGCACTCTCTGTAATGACATCAGAACTATTTCCAACATCAATACGAGGGACAGGAATGGGTGTGTGTTCTGGTGTCGGAAGAATCGCAGGGATTTTGGTACAGTATGTCAATGGTGCCTTCATTGATCAGCCTCTTGTGTTATTGCTAACTGCAGCCACCTGTATGATGACTGGAGCATTCGCTCCGATAATATGCAAGCTTCAAGACATGACAGATAAACACTTGTTTGAGATACCTAGCATGGCAATGGGCGTGGTGGAGGGTGATGGTCAAGCAGTGCACAAAATTGTGTAACTGTGGAAGAGCTGGTAAGAGAAGGAATGAAATAATGTTGTAAACTCCTGTCCGTGTGTGAACAGCTGTGATTAACATCAATTGTAAATATTAACATAAGTTAGTTGAATAGTGTGAGGAAGGGGAGGACGTTTTTAATCACAACATCAGCCCCACAATTGACACGGCATTGCCCTCTTTTCCTTTTGTTTCTTGTAGCAACGTGTCCATCGCCAAGCTTGATCTTCCATAGAACGAGCTCGATTAATGTCATCGCTTCCTTTTCAATCATTTTGTTGTGTAAAAGTTTAGAAGACTCAATTTTGTAATGAATTGATTCCATCCACTCATGCATTTTCGTCATCTTTCGACCGTCGTCGTCTTTAAGTTTGGGGAGGACTCGATTAATCTGAAGTGTTTCTGACTCGAGTTGTGTTCGTTTCACCTGCTCAATGCACAGGGAGGAGATGAGTTCTCGAACACCAATGAGTTCAATGCTAACTAGTTTCGTACAGCCACTGAAAATTCGATAGTTTGGACTCATCAGGTGGATATTTAAAGGTGTGAAAACGCGTTCCAAAGAGGTACAGCTACTGAACGAACCATACCCAACGCCGACGCGTCGAAGACCTGGAGGGAAGACCACCTCTGTCACGCTAGTGCAACCAGTAAATGCTTCCTTCCCCATGGTGCGCAAACTTGACGGGATGTTAATACGTTTCAAAGACTTGCACTGAGAAAATGCCCCCTCTTGAATTACCTTGAGTCCATCGTTAAACTCGATGTCCTCAACTTCCTCACAAAAGTTAAATGCCAACATTCCAATAACACGAAGGCTGGACGGAAACTTGATAAGTTTTAATTTGCAGCTGTTAAATGCCGCATACCCAATCTTCTCAACACCTTCTTCAATATAAAGTTCCAACAAATTTTCACGCTCTGAGAATGCTAGGTCTGGAACGGTTTTGATAGAGCCATGGATTCGTAGTTTAGTGACGCCTAATGGGACTTCTCCTCCCATGTAGACAAAGATATCGTCATCGCCATCTTCTTCCATCATCATGATGATAAGTGATCCTGCATCCTACATAAGTTCATTGTCGGTCGATAGATAGGTAGATATCAACCAACTAACATTCATGACTGACCCATCAGAATTAAGTATTGGCATCTAATCTGGCATCATGATCTGGATTTTGATGATGTCATGTTGCAGCCTTTTTTTGCGGGAGGCATGTGCGTTTTGGCGCGTAAAGCTGTTTCTCTAAACGTGATTGAATTCCTGTCCGTGATTGAATGTCCAGTTACTCCTATGTACTTGGGCTGGAAAGGCAGGATGGAAATCAAGTGTAGAACTCTGCTCAATTATCTTGCTTATTACAAACATACTTCTCTTTTTTTGTTAATCATCAAAGAGCATAACTTTTGATCCTCCCTGTATCTTCCTTGTCCCCTTCTCTTTAGAGGAATACCCATTATTTTCAGCATTCCTCCTCCCCCATCTATACACGTTAAAATCCCAATCCAGCAAATGGATCCGACTTTTGATTACTCACTGTCCCCATACCACCATTCCCTCCTCCTCCTCCTCCTCCACCTGCAGTCATACTATTACCACCCGATGCTGACATTCCCATCCCTCCAGCACCAAAATTATTGGTAATACTATTGTTCATTGGCTGCATTACATTCATATTCATTGCCATTGCCGATGACTGCTGCTGCTGCTGTTGATTCATCATCATTCCATTCATCATGGTAGTATTGTTCATCATCATCATCATGTTGTTGTTATTACCTCCATTCATGGTGCCCATCATCATGTTGTTGTTACCACTGTTCATACTGTTCCCCATCATCATGTTGTTGTTACCCATCATGTTGCTGTTATTGTTCACACCACCTCCATTCATCATTCCAAAACTGTTGTTGTTGCTGCTATTGCTACTACTATTGACACCACCACTAGTATTCATCACTGGCTTCTTTCCCACCACTCCTCCACCATCTCCCCCAGCACCACCAAGTGGAGGAGCCAAAATAGGATTTGACATGACACTTACACCAAATGGATCAAATCCATTTTTCATATTGGTATTGGGTGATGCTACATGTTCTTCTGTTCCAAATGGATCATGATTGTTGTTGTTGTAGGTGGTGGTAATTGGTGTAGGAATGGTGGATGAGGTAGTAGTACTAGTTGAAGTGGCTGTAGTGGATGGGGTAATATTGAATGGATCAAATGGAGCAGCAGGCTGTTGNAGTAGTACTAGTTGAAGTGGCTGTAGTGGATGGGGTAATATTGAATGGATCAAATGGAGCAGGCTGCTGTTGTTGTTGTTGGGAAGAAATGGTAGTCGTAGTTGGAAGAGCCGAATCAAACGCACCAAAGTCAAGTAAATCTACTTCGGGGGCAGGTGCGTTATGGATTGGTGCTGGAGCTGATGATGGAGGGGGAGCAATACCGCTACTGTTGTTGTTGGTGGCAGATGATGATGGTGGTGGTGGACGTTGCAATTTTCCCCAATTTTGTGGCTGTGTGTATCCGTTGACAAGTGCAGCATTGGCCGGTTTTCGTAACTGCTGCTGTTGTTGTTGAAACTGCTGCTGTCGCTGAGCCGACACAGGCGATGCAGCAACAACAACAGCATTAACATTATTCGTTGTTGTTGTCACCTCACTCTCTTCCTCAGGCTCACGATAATACCGTTTATTCTCATAAACCTCCACAATAAACCGTTTAAACACATTAATATCACTCCCCTCCATCGGTCGTCCCCCCTCCCCAATGGGCGGAGCACCATTCCCCAACCAAACCCTCCGTGCATAATCATTCCCATAGCGTTTTAATTTGAGCACCTCCCCCATCTCCCAGGAGCTCATGGTGACCGATTTGCATCGGTGGGAGATGGCCTGATGCGATGATTTGCAATTGTTGCAAATGAAGGTGTAGTATTTGATGCAGATTGTGGAAAAGCCGTATTTGGAATGGGTGCCGCAGTTGGGGCAGGTGGTGTTGCCTGCCTGGCGGGAGAGGTTTTTGATGGCTGTTTCGGCGGAGGTTGGCATGGTTGTTAAGGAGTATTTAGCTAGTTTTTATGAAGCGAGAAGCGAGGGGAGGAGGGAGGGCTGGAAGACCCCCGATGAGGTGAGGCCTATAGTGTGATTACAGTGTGGAGTGTGC